>JAFBJT010005574.1:64166-76877 GCA_016785325.1 Chascanopsetta lugubris
CTGGGACTTTTTTCCAAATCGCCGCTGATGTAAGGTCAAAGGTCACATTCTGCCGGCGGGCTGCACGTTAACACATGGGGCCAGACCTCACGCTCAGCTGCCTTTAGCCCAACGTTTGGGTGAGCGTCTGCCGGACTGAGCTGTGGGTTTTTTTGGTCTGCGGCCCGGAATGAGACTTCACGTGGGTCAGTGCGGCGCCACGGCCAACAGTCATACGACGGGACGAAGGGAACTCCACTGTAACTGTGACCACGAGCCAACACAGTGAGGGAGAGAGATTAGCTGGAGTTAATCAACAGATATGATGTAAAACATATTTTCATTCAATCCTTTTAACCGCGTCATTAAAACCACGTCTCATATGAATTAAAATAAATTCCGCTGCAGATGCGTCGGACGTACACCTGTCTCTCTCTCTCTCTCTCTCTCTCTCTATATATATATATATATATATATATATATATACGTACATATGTGATTATCTAATCTGCCGGCTCGAGAACCAGCTGTGAAGAACCAAACCCAGTTGTGACAGATTAGCAGAACGTCAGATGAGTCGGGGGCCGGAGCAGAATCAAAGCCCGCACACGGATCAGATTCCAGCCGCTGGAGTGAAACGTGACGTCACAGTGGGAGCCTGGCGCCTCGTAATGAGAGAGAGCAGCATTACTCACATTAGGCTGACGTCACTGCAAGGTCACTGCACGAGCAGCTTCTGTTGAAGCCCCCGCGCACGATTAAAGGAGACGGAGGACACTTCCATAACAACTGAGCACATTCACAAGTCAGGAGGAGGAGATGCATTTTAAATCAATTACATATCTGCTGTCAAAATGTGGCGAAAGTCTATAACAGCAGACACATGGTGTTCAAGGGTATGAAATATTTCAAAGCCACTGTGACCTTGACCTCCGACTCGCGACTCGTCACCCAGACCTGATCTTTGTCGGTTATAGGAACTGAGAAAAAAGACATGGTGGTGAAATGCAACCTCTGTGTCAGGCAGCTGGTTGCATGTGGCCCAACAATATCCACATCCAGTATCTAGTATTCAAAATACGTCTTTGGATGTTCTATTGCACTGGACATGGGAAACAAAGTTAAAGGTTATTCCCTTAAGGCTCTATCTATACATATGAAAAACATAAAAACTCAATTTCTGTTTGCATCTAATTAATACTGCAGGTAATTTAAAAAACAAATAAACATCTATCTAGTTAATCAATATTCTATTCAGATTTTCACTCGTTCCCATTCATATAAATATTTGTATCAAAGACGATGTTTTCACCTGCGTTCTAAAACTCCTTTTACTCAAGTTAAAAACATTAAACAAAAAACGATCCATAATAATCCATCATCATCCATGAAAACTGAGAATATACAGGCTGTGAGATTAAGTTCCAAATGTCAAATGATTCATTGAATAAATATATGTTTGGAAATTCATGTCTAATAGGAAATACAATTAAGATTTTAAAGACAAATTCAACCCTCGTCACAAAATCAAAATATACTGTATATGCCATAAAATCTGACGCAGCAATTTATTCATGGGACGATTCTAAAGGGAAACATCTCTTTATTACGTCACATCATCACAGTGAAGATAAAACCCCACTTGTTATTCACTGAGAGTCTAAACGAGCTGAAATTGAATGAATCTGCAAAGACGATATTGAATGCTGAACAGCACGCTTATCACCTGCGTTCAAAATGATGCCAAGCGGTAATGTATTTACAGTAGATTATCATCATTTCTGAATTATAATCCTATTAACATACGGATGAGACTGGGTTGATTTTTTGCCTTTAAAGCTTTTCCACAGCTTGGGGCTATTATTTGAGCAGAGCGTCCTCACAGGATGTAGCCATTTTACGGTGGCTGAGGAGGCTCACGCAACCAGAGACAGAGAACAGGCAGGCAGAGGTGTTGTGTCTTTTTCAGTCATGGCGCATAGTGGTGTTTTCTCTTTTTTAATGAATGTACCTTTTGCCGTATCCTTTGCTTTTGTTTTCTATCATCTGCATTTAGAACTTTGCAGTAGTGTTACGTCTTTCTCAGTTGTGTATCTTTTGCAGTAGTGCTTAAGCCTTTGCAGTAGTATTGGGGCTTGTGCCATAATGTTGTGTCTTTCAGTTTTGGCTTTTGCATTCGCGCTGTGGATTTCCAAATTTTTTTTCCCCCATGCATGTGCTTGTGTGAGATTTCTGAGCCACCGTACGATTTGCATAAGAGGGTGGGATGAGTGGAGCGACGAGGAAATGAGTGGAAAATGTCACTGGTGAAAATCCTTACCCATGAACCCAAGCACAAGCATGGGCTGCGGGCAGGTTCTCCATTCTTCGCAGGGGCGGGAAAAAAATGGATGAGACAAGAGTGAGCGTGAACGAGAGGAGGCGGGAGGGAGCGATACAGACTGATGAGGAGGACGGGGAGGAAGACTCTGTCCCCAAATCCAACGTATGCCTCTTGGAGGGGTTGATTAAGTAATGGCATGGGACAAGATAGATTAGGCACCGAGGTCAAGAGGAAATAAGGAGCGTGGAGAAAGGATCAGAGAGAGAGAGACAGAGAGACAGAGAGACACAGAGAGAGACACAGAGAGACAGAGAGAGAGAGATACAGAGACAGAGAGAGAGAGAGAGAGAGAGAGACAGACAGAGAGAGAGACAGACAGAGAGAGAGAGAGACAGAGAGACAGAGAGAGACAGAGAGAGACAGAGAGACAGAGAGAGACACAGAGAGAGAGAGACAGAGACAGAGAGAGAGACAGAGAGAGAACAAAAACACTGAGATTGCAGTCTGAGATAAGCAGTGATGGCAGAGGGGCGTTCAAGGAGAGAGAAAACATTAGAGCAGATTCAAAGGTGGAGCCTGGGATTTGAACTCGTGGATGATGATGATGATGATGATGATGATGATGATGATGATGATGACATGGCAGAGATGGAGACACACACATGTGCACACAAGCGTGCACTCTGCCCCCCCACCCCCCGTGCGTCAGTGCACAATCAGGCAGCCGTTTTCATTCTGACAGTCTCTGGAATTGTCTCCCATAAAGAGGGGAGGGGCCAGAGATCAAAACGGTTAAGTCAATACTGCGCTATCAATCAGCCTAAGTCCTGTTGTGCAGAAACAGATGGTGTTTTCTCTGCAGCCTCATCTGGACACAAACATCGGCGAAATAATGCCACAAATGAGGCACACGTGCAGCATGTGGACATCCTTCTCTGTTACGCCGCAAACGTGGAGCATCTCCTATGTTTCAATCTGCAAAGAGGATTTCATGCGCCATGTTATGAAGCACATGAGCGAGGATCCTCCTCCGAGGAGCATTGGTAAAAGCAGCAAAGTAAAGCTCTCATGTGACCTCTGGGAATGATCATGTATGTAAGTGAGAGGGCGGGGGTGGAGGGGGAGGGGGGGGGGGGGGAGGGGTGGGGGTGGGGGCTGCGACCTCAGATTGAACTGCGAACGAAGTGTCAGGGTCAGCAGCAAGTTGCGTGACCTTTACACCAGGATGTGAATGGGATTTAGAGATCACTTTGGCGCAATAAGCTCCATTTACTCTGAAAAGGCTCAAATTGAAACACGGTGACCTTTCGTCAGACGGTCAGAAAAAAGGGGAAAGCTCCGGAAAACGTCTGCGCGACACATCGGTGTTTTCTCATACACAGCAGAGCCAGGAGAGAATGGCCTCGCTTCAGATTATGTCTCGTAAGCGTTGTCGTGACGATGATACTTACTCTGCATCGGCGAGAAGAAGACCTCGGACATGGGCGCGGACTTGGTCCATTTGTACTGAGGGACAGGTTTTCCATGACTGGACTTACAGCTCAGAGTCACGTTACCCTTCACCACTGGGTTCCCTGTCATGGTGCACACTGGGGGAGAGGGGGGCACTGGGGGGGGGGACAAGACACACAGTGTTATTAAAGGAGACCTATTTATTCTTTTTTTGGGGGGGGGTCACATATTTGAATTACTGTCTCTACTAAAAACAAGCTGACGCTCTCAGATGTCCAGAAAATGCTGTAGTTTCCTCATATTGTCCACCGCTCCAGCTCCTGTTTACACTTTGGTGCTTGGCCTGAAAGTTGAGAAAATAATCCCAAGAAAAACCCACACACACTGGACGCCCGTTCAAACCACTGCAGGAGAGGAGCAACGTGGAGAAAGCATGATGCGACACTTTGCAGCGAAGTGAAGTAAACAGGATTAATGGTCAGTTATTACAATTGAACATGAGCTTTAATCCTCAGCAAGTGACACAGAGAATTCCCTTAGCAGCGGCCATACTGCACAAACTGAAAAAAAAAAAAAGTATGTGTTTCGACCCATCCCCCCCCCCCCCGCCCCACCCCACCCCACCCCCGTCCCCGTCCCGCCCCCACCCCACCCCACTTTGTCCCATCTGCTGCGGGAGGATGACATAATGGCCTCGGAGCCCATGCGCATCCCTGAACAGCAGATGAGTTTTATCTGTACAGTGCTTACTCACACAAAAGAAACACAATAACACACACGATTTTTGAGCAGACTGGTCCCACCCAGAAAATCCTCCGAAAATGTGTTGGGCATTCACGCTGCGGTCACTAAAGGCGACGCACTGCTCCTTTACCTTTGACAGTGAGGTGTATCTCTCCTGAAATGCCGTTACTCCTGGGGATGAGGACGCTGCAGACGTAGCGTCCGGAGTCCGACTCCCGGGTGTTGTTGATGAAGATGGAGAGGTTGGCTGAGGGCATGGCCACGCTGAAGCCCACCCTGGTGGTGTAGTCGCTCTGACCCAGGCCCACCTCGCCGGAGCTGAAGTTGATCACCTTGCACAGACGATATGAGAGGGGTCGTTGAAAGAATCCATTCATGAAGCGACAGTTAAAAATCATCTCATGGCACCTTCCCCTTCGTGGTATGGGTCCCAACATGTGACGAGCTGTGATTACATTAGAGGCTGCTGGGGGGCACATGTGCAGATTAACCATATAACACAAACCGATGTCCATCATAAAGATAATCCCCACATGTACAGATGGTGGATGTTGAAATTTAGGCTGATTTTCTGTTTCAGCTAAGCTCAGACATCGAACACCGAGACTGTTCAGATTATAATGATCATGCAAAGACCCCACACCCCACACACACACACACACACACTGTATGGGCAGTATGTCCAAGGTTCGTGCAGTTCATATAGGGGGTGTGATGTATAGCAGAAATGAAATGTCATTAGTCTCATCCCTTCATTACTGTCACTCATCCGTCCATCTTTCCTTCCGCTGTGTATTACACATCCGCAGTGGTGTTGGACATAATCCTAATCTCCGCAGATCATCGTTTCCTTTCACCTCACACACCAGTGGATGTGTTTCTCTGAATTCCACAGTGTCGTAAGGAATGGAAAATAAAAAGAGGTGAAGTGACGAGCCTGGGACAGTTTGTAAGAAGACAGAGTGTTGTAAACTATTTCTATCTTTTATGTTGGAGATTTTTGACTCGGTCAATCCATGGAAAACAGCTAAAAGTGTAAACTAAAGTCTAATTTAGACTTTACAGCACACGTTCAACTGTCCAGGCAACTCACAGACCAATTACATGTGCTGTAATGAGGTCACATGATGCCACTCAGCCAATCAAATCTTTAAATTCTCATGAATGAGATGTATATGACACAGAGAGACAGTTGAAGAGCGAGTCTGGGAAAAGTTTAAAAAAAAAGTAACTTCAAATGTCATGCTCTATAAAACAAAGATGTCAACAGTTCGACCAGATAAACTGAAAAGTGAAATTTAATTTACAGTTTCGATCGAACTATCTTCCTAGAATTGATTTGGCTGATATTGACTTATTGGCAGAAAGGGTGGAGATCTCTACTACTGGATCAACAGAGTGGGAATTTTATTTTGTTAATTAAACAGAAGAAAAATTCTGATGAGGGATAACGCTTGAGGAATGTGTTTCACCTCCAGTGACAACACTTAAAGAAAGTGGCATTGTTAAAATCATAAGAAGTTCAATCAGCGTCTTGATGAATTTGGCAGAGGAGAGTTAAACATGAATGAATCAAACATTTGCCTTTTCTTTGCTCCAGCTCTGATATTCTGGTCTGTGGTTGTACACTTGCACCGCAGCACGAGGATCAGCAGCGAGCTCATACTGTACTTGACTGTAATCCCTTTAAAGAGGCTCTCCTGTCTGTGCTCCACCAGAGGTCACCGTTGGGTTAACTACTCGGGAGATCATCACAGATCCGTGTCACGACTCCCTCACCTGCCGCGTCTTATTCCCCATGAATTGCCAAATGACGGAGTTCCTGGAGATGTCGGAGTTGGGGCTGTACCAGGCCTGTAGTACAACCATCTCGCCCTCCACCACCTCCACCTCTCCTCTGGGGATCTCCACCTTGTGGCTGTCACCTGGAACAACAACAACAACAACAACACAGCAGCAAATAAAGGGTTAATCTCCACAGTGGTTTCCATAGTTAGCATGATTTGAAGTGAGTCAATTCCATTTTACACTCATGGGCTGTTTTATCTATTTAATCTTATAGGTTTTTGTCATTGCTGAATTAAAGGTGCAGTGTGTAAGATCTGGTGACATGTACAGGAGAACTGGCATTTTGTATCCATCACCTCACCCTTTCCATCCGAGCATGCAGGGTTAGGAGGTCATTTAAACTTAAAAGATGGCGCTCATGGGGTGGACTCCTGGTGAAAATATACATTAAAGGGCATTAAAGTCATACCGGTACGTTGAGGTGATTATACGTTCAATATATAATTGTTTTGTTATCCTATTTCTACAGACAGTGGTGACAAAAATGTACCAAAATCTTACATATTGCACCTTTAAGATTCCATGATGGATTGATGAATTGTTTGGAACTCTGCTGGATTCACATCGGTGATTAAAATACTACTAATTGTTAGCAACACTAATAAAAGTAAAAAGGACAATATCAAAAACTGCTTTACATGAGAGAACCTGATACCACTGATATGTGATATCAGCTCTTTAGATATGTTAATTCCCTGGTAATGAAAATAATTCTCAACATTATCATGATGAAATTTATATCTGGCATTTCAGCTCCAAAAAACACCAAAATGATTATTTCCAATGGCTCTTTTATCTGCAGACTCTGGGGAGTTTTAAAAAAAGCAAAAGCACAGAAAAACCATCTCACTGGAGATCAGTGATCTCATTAAAGTCTTATCTGATAACTTGTTTAATGATGATTGACGGTTTTATCTTTTCCTTTTCTATCACTCGGCATTAGTCAGCATTTTCCATGCGTATGAGGTTATCTCAGTGAATCTATGAACCTGTCAAAGGAGGAAAACTAATTCCAAAGAAAAAAGTATAACAACTGAACTTGTCTGAGTAAAATCATATTAAATCAGTCACTTCAAAACCTTTCCTCGTCTACAGATTCATAGTTCAAGAGCTTCATCGCCAACTCAAACCAGTTGGGAAAATATATAAAGGGAATCTAAATCATACAAACTGATCAAAAATGAAATGATAAATAAATAAACAAAATGTGACTTGATATGATATGCAAAGGACATCATGAATGTAGAATCACGCCAACTGAACCTCGAGGTTCACGTCCCTGTTCACATACTGTAATAACACACGTGGGAGTGTAATGCTCTCTAGGAACGCTCACACACATTTTCATGTCGAAAATGAACGAAATAAAGCTGTTCTATAGACAAAATGATGACGATGATGATGATGATGAAGATGATGATGTGAGGGATGAACTATGGAAAAACAAGAATTAGAAATAAAAGGGGAAATGTGATGAGAAAATTAAAAAGAAGGAAACAGAAAAGGAGGTCTAACTCACAGGGCGCCCCATCACCCGAACCGGACAGCTGAAGCTGGATCAAATGATCCCAGCAGCCGGTGTCTATCTGTGTCTCCAGTTTGAAGATTGGATTAGCAAAAAAAATGAAAGTTCAAAAACAAAACAAGAGGTAATCTGTCGATTAAATCCTGAAATGACAGGAGGACACACTGACACTGGAGAGTGTTCCTCATGATGTGGTTAAATATACAGATGGAGCCAGAGAGAGAGAGAGAGAGAGAGAGAGAGAGAGAGAAAGAAAGAGTGTTATGATCCACGGATGAACAGCTGACATCTCCACATCTGTTCAGCCTTCCTCCTTTTCCAGACTGAGAGCGTGTCGAGGCAGAGAATTAGGAGAGTGGTGTTGGTGAGCACAAGGGGGAGGTGTGTGTGTGTGTGTGTGTGTGTGTGTGTGTGTGTGTGTGTATGTGTGTGTGTGTGCCACAGGCAGAAGGCACAGAGTAAAACAGGACAGAAGTTGTTTTGACTTGGCGCTGACTTATTCCTCCTGGGACAATGTAACCCTGCCCCCTCTAACATAACCCCCCCAAACCCACCCCCCCCCCCCCCCCCCCCCCCCCCCCCCCTGACTCCTGTCCCTTAATTTCTGAATCTCTGACTCGGGTAAGTCCTGCTGACTAATCCCCAAACAATCCCGGGGCCCAATCCTCTCACCTCACGTGAACAGAGGAGCTCAGCTGTACATAGATATGATGTAACACATGGTCACTTCTCCCAGTGACGCTGTATCATCATCGTCGTCGTCGTCGTCTCCGCCATCATCAGAAGCATTAACATTCTCAGAATAACGATTAGTCGGCGTTTCTGCCTTGCGTGCAAAGCTACATGACATGCGATCTGTGCTGAGCCTGTTTGTGGACGGCACGAGAAGTGATGGAGCTCAACCTGTCACACAAATACACGTGATTTCAGTGAAACTATGTGACATTAAGAACTCCTTTAAGATTAAGATGAGATTGTATTAAATTGATTTACTAGTCTATTAAATTATATCAATAATGTTTCTATTTCTGAACACTACCAGAGGTTCTTCCACGTACTTGGACAGGAAAGATGAGGTGAGTAGAATCGTACAGACTGAACCTTTATTGCACAAATTCCCGACTTGCCTATGAGAATCAACCAGTATAAAACTGATCAATACATGAGACACACATGTGGGCTTGCATTGAGAGTGACTCCTCTCATATTGCACCACCATGTGTTTACAGAAGCTCAGAGGGGACAAACTAAACTCTTTGATTCAGAATGAAAACTGAAGGGAACCATGGCTTCTTCCATATGCTGCGGGAGGAGTGAGGTGAGGGGTGTAGAGCTGCAACATGGAACTTCAGCACCAAGGTCCAATGTTGCAGGTATTAAATAAATAAATAAAAAGACCATCATCATGATTGTGCTCAGTGTCAAAAGTTTAAAGTTTAAATTAATGAAATAAAACAAAACATCTGTGCAATGTTACAATCGATGCAGACCTCCGGGCGTTTCTTTACACAACATCAAACGCTAGAACTAAACGCATTAAGTTGCATTGAGTGGTTCTGATGAATGTAAGTGCAAAGGTTCAAAAGATTGTCAATCCAGTCACGTTGAGTTGACATATTTCAATCTGCACACACCGAGTTCACCCTCTCTGAATCCAAGTCAGAAGCAGAGACGTTGGCGACGCAGGCGACACCATCGACACATGAGATTACATCGTGTGTGTGTGTGTGTGTGTGTGGCGGGGGACATGAACGCAAAAGAAAGACCCTCCTCCATTCCATCGTGTCTGAAATGTGTCTCCAGACCCATCATGATCTCATGTCGGCGGTGCAGCCGTGTGTCACACACGCGGGAGATTAACATATTCATCACGATCATGGCTCCTGCAGCTATTGTCACACGGGCCTGTGTTTGAATCACGGCCGCCCGGTCTGACACTCATTTTTCTCTGAAATCCCGTCAGCGCCTCTTCTTCACCGGCGCCCTCTAAAACATCATCGTGGGCAGATGAGAACAAATGTCGAGGTGGGGACCGGGGGGGAGGGGGGCGGGGGGAGGGGACCGGGGATCTTGTTCTGGGCGTGATTGGGTCGACCCACACGATGAATACTGGGAATCTCTCCGCCTGCTATAATGCTATAAAGTGCTGTGATGGCTGTGCTGCATCTTGATTAATATACATTGTGAGGTCGAGAGCACACAATCAGAGGGGATCAGGTCTTTCTGTAGGTTGATGAGCCGCCGCCGCCGCCGCCGCCACCGCCGCCTCTGGATGTGAATGGACGTGAGCTGCGGCGGCGGAGGCCGACAGTAATTCTGAATGATACACAGCCGTCCCATGATGAAGCGGGATAATGCGCTGTAGACTCCCCACTCCAGACTATTCTTGTGCTTCTTTGAGCAGGTTTATCCTCAGAACTGTGTCATTCAATTGTTTATTAAATGGAGGAAAATCTTCGCTAATCCACGGCCTTCTCCATCTGGGGTGTGTGTGTGCGGCTGCAGACACACACACACACACACACACACACGCACACACAAACACACACACACACACACACGCAGACTGTGTTTAAGATGTGGATATGGGTATGAATTCAACTTAAATCCCTCACAAGAGAAGAAGAAGCTGCCAATTAAGAGGATGTAGATATGATACCATGTGGCCTCATTAAACTCCCCTTAATTATACTTTGCCAAAGGCTCATGCTCAGCCAAGCCACGCTTTGTATCTGCTAATTGGATTCTTCTCTTTAGAATAAACAATATTTTTTTGGTTTTCCTGCGGGCCGTCCTGGCGATGAGATATTGGCAGAATTTCGACAGCGGCAATTAAGAGGACAGGGAGGCCGGACGCACATGAAACAGTCAGAGGAGTCGACTCATGTCAGTCCCGCGCGTCAGAGGCGGGGCGTGACGAGGAGATCAAATGTGCAGGGGCTGCAGTATCCCGAGCCGTCCACAGAGGGCAGCAAATTCATATGAGAGAAGAACTGGCAGATGATCTGATTATGAGTTTAAACCAGCGTGGAAATCATCAGATCATCATCATCAGCAAGAACACACAAATCTCCCAACATTAAAGTCTGCATTGGAGGAAAGGAGAACAAAGTACAGCGGCAGAGTGGATGCACATATGCACATATGCACATGTGCACAAACACACACACACACACACACACACACACACACACACACACAGCGACACTGAAAACCAGCCTGAGCAGGTTTCAGGTTTAAAAATAAGCAAATAGGTGTCCCTATACTATTACTGGAATACGTGTAATTTGCATGTCTAACAAGGCATCTCGACCTAATTCTGCAGTGCGTTGTTGTTGTGATCAAGTGAGGGATAAAAAGTCTGTCTCTCTCTCTCTCTCTCTCTCTCTCTCGCCCTCAGGGAACCATGTAGGCCTTTGTGAAGATAAACTGATCCTCTTTAACCAGCCTCACTCTATCTCCCCGAGTAATCTCTCCGCTCCTGTGAGTCTCTCTCACTCCTGAGCTAAAGCTTTAGCTGAGGCTCCATTAACACCCCCCCACCCCCACCCCCACCCCCACCCCCACCCACAGACACAGACACACACACCGTCCACATCAATAAACCAGAAGCAGGTGCTGCTGCCTAAAAAAACCCAAAAAACCTGATAATCTAATGTAGAAGGTCAAAGATAGTAAAGAGAGATGCTGACTGGTTGTAGGTATGTTTTCCTTATTAATGTATGATGCAGCAAAAACTCTCGAGAAAAATCTGTTTACTTGTTATGAAGGTGGAGTTTAATGACATCTGCAGGTAGTTTAATATAGACTGAGGCACACAGGATCCATTTCGCTTTGGTGCTCAATAATAAAACATCATCTAAAGGTAGAGTTTGAAGGATTTGTTCACATATCCCTTCCTTGCATGAAGGAGGAAGGATGGCAGCCTTTAGTTATTATCAAAAACTCCAGAGGAGTTTGATTTGTCCATTCTGGGCCACCGTCTAAACAAAGTGCAGCAATATGCTCTTGATGTGAATGGAAAACGCTCATTCTAAAACAATACAACAATTTGTACATTGTCGTACAAAAGGTGGTCATTCGCCTGCTGGCTTGTTCAAGTGTCTGCATTTCTTCTAATAGATAAAATGAAGAATGCACAAAACCTGCATACTAGATCTTATCGTTGATATCAATTAGTGATTATTCTGTTTTAAGTTTCAACTTTTTTGGTTGCGTTTATGATGATTTGCTGCCATAACAATTCAATTAGGTTCAAAACTTTTCATTATTTAAACGATGCCATTCGCTGTCAGCAGGAATTAATTTATACTGTGATCAAATTCTTTCACTTGTTGCTGATCAGAGGGTTTGTTGTTGTGGATGGTGTCCTGGCTTTACTGGTCGGTGAAGAGGTCACGCTACTCCTCTGACAACATTTCACATGGTCCATCCTGTGGACTAAGTAAAGACAGCAGCCCTAAGTTCAAGGTTTGGGATCAGGGTTGAAATTACATTCACACAACAAGTATGAGCCACATCTGTCAACTCTGTCATCATCATCATCATCATCATCATCATCATCCTGTGACAGCAGCTCCTACAGTGGTGAAGCTCCATGAGATTAGCTGTGAAGCAGTCAAACTGAGCGGATTGTATGATTAAAAAAACGAAAATGCAATTTTGCTGATAATATCTGGCATAACGAGATTCATCAAAGTGAAGAAGATGGCTGACATTTGACAAGAAATGTCATCGTCAGTCGGATCAGAGCTCTTGTTCAAACACTGCGGCTAAAACTGCTCCTCTCTGAGCCCCACAGTATGTTTTGTCTCCGCCGAGCTGCAGCTCTGCGCCAGAC
>JAFBJT010005600.1:8780-19656 GCA_016785325.1 Chascanopsetta lugubris
TGGTATTTCACAGATATTGGAGACACACACACACACACACAAACACACACACACACACACACACTTTACCTGCATCATAAGACTTGTGCTAAAGGGTGACATTGTGCATGCATATAATTAGCATTGCCATTGTCCTAAACACACAAGGGTTTCACAGTTTGTGTGTGTGTGTGTGTGTGTGTGTGTGCGTGTCAGGTCTGTCTACTGAATTGTATTAAAAAGTGCACCGTTTTCATGTTTGAAATCAATGCTTAATGCCAGAGTAAACACATCACCACAGCACATCACCCGACTTATACTCGGTCACCTCTATCAGCCGGTGGTCAACTCTTAACATAAAGCCACTCAGGAAAGCGCAAAGTCAGCACGACGCCTGCGCTCCCCCCCCCCCCCCCCCCCCCCCCCCCCCCCCCCCCCCCCCCCAAGGAGGAAGCCCCCCGCCCCCCCCCCCCCCCCCCCCCCGAGCCCAGCAACAGTGTGTGATGTCCACCAACAAGCCGCTCTCCCTCCCTGCGCCGCCGCTCTCCTGCCTGGGTCGGAGCTCATGAGTCGAAGCTCCTTCAGCGTGCTGGCTGCAGCCCTGGTGCGTGGGACTGACTATGGTCATAGAAGTAGAAATGCACCACACTGGTTCTTCCGTGGTCAGGTGACCCGTCAGAGGGCCCGCACGCCCGTCACACAGCTGCTCCTCTGGCATCAGCGTGCCCTTGGCCGGGCCGTCAGGGCGACAGGCCCGTAATGCCCATCCATGGTGGTTCTTCCCGGGCTCTCACTCCCAGTTAATGACAGTTATCGTGGCGCTCCGCAGGCCCGCGCGTCCCTCTGCCACCTGCAGAGGGAGCGTGACCCGGGGACCGGCAGACAGGATGTGAATTCGCGGAGGATGCTGTACCCGGCTATTAATCACGCCGCGCTGTTCCCCTCTGCCGCGAAGCCTCCCTGAGTCTGACACATCTGCAGCACGTGCCCGCGTGTTTGACTCCTCCTCCTCCTCCTCCTCCTCCTCCCTCTGTTGATCCCTCTCCTATCTCATGCTCCTCATCCTGTCTCTCTCGCTTGTACTTTAAATCCCTGCATTTCACCAGAGCATCCTCCAGCCCCCCCCCCCCAAAAAAAAAGCCCCCCCACATTCAGCATGTAAAAAAAAATAAAAATTACGTGATTAGCTCCACACACTCTCTGCATCCCTTAAAGGCCCATTTTGTAAAGTTTTGATGCAATCAGTCCTATTTCCATTAGCGGAGAGTGAATTTGAATTTGATAAATACACTGATGCTTTTCAATTGCCTGAGTGTATGACCTGTGTTTTCATCAACCTAGATTGAGCTCTTTATATTTGCATTGGGGTCAGGTTAGGGTTAGGGTGCACCACTATGCACACACACACACACACACACACACACACACACACTGAAGGAGTCATTTAGAGAAGTAACTCAAATTACAACTTAACACCGAAGGTGACATCACGACTTGAGCTTCAGCCTTAACCATGAGGGGTTGACTAATGCACTTGGGAGCAACAGCAGTGGAGGATCAATATCTAATGGCAATTTTGAGCCATCAACCAATCAAATATCAGAGGAGTTTGAACCATTTTCTGAAACGACCTGTAAATCTAAAGCTAAAGGTCATATTTCCCTTATCGCCTCCCCGCTCTGTCCTGCCTGCAGCATCCTCACCATTCCCCCACCTCCCTCTCCGCTCTCGGATGTGTGTGTTGTTGTTGTTGTTGTGGGTGGTGGTGGTGGTGGTGCAGCCCAAACAGGGCAGATGGGGGAGCTTGTTTGCCCCTGCAGCACTGTCCTAAATGTAAAGGGAGGCTCAGAGAGATTTGGGGACTTGCTCTCTGATTCCTCCTCATGCTTTGCCGCACATTTTCATGTCTGGTGGAGGAGGAGGAGGAGGAGGAGGAGGAGGAGGAGGAGGAGGAGTGCTATAAGTGCTCGGTGGTCACTCTTGCAGGACAGTTAATTCTTTTGTAACGCACACAAAGCGGAACGTGCGTGTCCGCCGGCCACAAATCGATCCCTCGGACTTTTACTCAACACATTTAGTTGCGTAATGCGTCCCCTGCTTGTATCCACCTTACTGACGGCTAATTGCAGTTCAAAGTGTATCTCCCCTCCGCTCTCTTTGTCTCCACCTCGCAGGGTGATTTGATTGCAGTGGTGTGTAGTTTGGCACCGCGCCCACCCTGCAGCACTGTCATCGCTCGGCCCCTCGGTCACAAACAAGAGCCGGTGGTGTGCGCGCGTGTGCGATGGGGGTGGGGCTGGGGGTGTGGGTGGGGGGTGGGGGGCGTTTGTAAGAGAGAGAGAGAGGGAAGTAAGAGGAGAGGAGAGAGTTCATCCCGCACGCTCGCTCGGGCTCTGGCATGTGAGGGCTCCCTCTCGCTCGACTTTGGTGAGGGGTTACTGTCGTCAGGAGCGGGGAGACAAGGGCCCACTGTTCGCCGTGTTGCCACGGAAACCGCAGTCATCCCATGCAGGCCAAGTGCAACACCTTGACAGGGCTGTCTGTGTGGGTGCATGCTCCTGTGTTCAAAATGGGAATCCGAGCACACATCTTGCCCCGGGGCCCCCCCTTTTTTATCTAGCCGCCTCTGGTCCGTTCGTCACGTGACCCTCTCTCGCTTGCGTCCGTCGCACCAAATGCGCAATGACCACCATCGCGTATTAGCAGGTTACAGAGCCGCGGCGGCAGCGTGGAGCTAATCTGCAGTTGCTTCAGCTGCACAGCAACAGAGAGCACGTCAGTGGCGCATGCTTTATTTATGATCCACCATGAAAAGCTCAGCGGCTGTGCTTAACACACCGCGTTCTCATCTTGTACTCACTCTCTCACTCACTCACTCACTCACTCACTCAAGCTCTCTCTCTCACACACACACACACACACACACGATCTTGTTCGCTTCGTCTCAGGGCCGTCACTATTGTGCTTGTCTATATTTATCAGATACTATTTGAAAACTACAGTTAAATGGGTTGTTCCTCTCATCCTGCACCATGTCTCAGCAGAATGTCATGCAAATTGGAGGAGAGGTTTTTGCACAATCATGCAAAAAATAGCATGGCCCTCGATGAGGGCACTCCAAAGCTGAGACCCATTGTTGTCCAGTTTTGTTCGCAATCACCACTGAACGAGCAAATGAGACATTCCTCCACTTGCTCATTTCCCACTTGTCATGGGACGTTAATTGGGCTGCGCTCTCCTGAACGTGACATCAACGTGATGTGGACGAGAACCGCACTGGAGCCAGATCGCCATGGCTACCGATGCTGCGCCGTCCAGGACAGAGCTCTGACTCCACCACAGGGGGATGGCTGCTCGCTGGTGCTCTGTACTGGCCTAGCAACCGAGCTGCAAAGTTTCATAATGCTCCTCTCTTATTTCAAGTTTCTTTATATTGTGTAGTATTATAGTAAATGATAAGTAGACCACATCCTCCCGCCAGGTTTTTACACAGTCTCATAAATAAGCAAATAAACAATGACAGATGTAAACAAAACCTTCTTTCGAGCCACGACCTCCTCGCTCAATCTTTCCTCCGACTCTCGCCGCGCCCTGCTGAATTGTCAGGCTGAGTTGTGGGGGTGGCAGGGCGACATCGTCCCCCCCCCCCCCCCCCCCCCCCCCCCCCGTCCCCCCCCCCCCCCCCATCTGTCGGGACATGGCGGATCTTCCTCCAGTCTTCTTTAATAAAGCGGGTATGAGCCCGGCTTAAAGTGCTTTGTTTTCATTTCACCATGCAGCTGGCGAAATAATGTGTGCTCTTCAAATATTTATAGAGCACCCTGGGGTCGCCGCTCTCTCACAGGTCCGCAGAGAGAGGGGGAGAGAGAGGGGGAGAGAGAGAGGGAGAGCGAAAGATGGATTCTTTAAATATTACATTTATTTATTTTTTTCCTATGTGATCATAGTAAACATCCTTGCAAGAGTTGGAGTTAGACCTTCAACTCCAAGTGAAGGCCAGATTCCAATGCTGTGGGACATAAAGCATGGGTTTAAGAAGTAGTGCATGTTTAAAAAGAATGGTGTGGAGACTGCGCATCTGTTTATTTATTAATCAACCGTCCGTCTGCAGACTCACAGCCAAACACCCTTTGTTCATTCACCTCTCTCTGCCCATCAGCCAAGCACTCACGCACGTCCATTCAACGCATCACCAAACACAAGGCTGTTTGCGATCGTATAGCATCACCTTGGTCGGGCTGTGCAGAAACCCGCAAACACGTCGTCATCAAATCTGACACTCAAGCTGCACCTCACACACGCACCAGAAGGAGGTGCTGCAGGACACATGCGTGCAAACAGAGGTTTTAGCCCAAAATGTCAAAGGAATAAACTCTGTGACGGGGAAACCGCCAGCATAGTTTTAATATCAAGGATTGAGAAAGGGCATTTTTTTGGTTTAAAGGCACAGTGTGTAGGATTGACTGACATCGTTTGGTGAAGTTGCACATTGCAGCAGGATACCTGCTTAACTTCGAAGCATTTGGGAAAACCTATTGTTGCCTTCAGTTACTGTTAAAAGTTAAAGTTAAAAGTTGTGTCTAGTTGGTCCATTCTGCGTGACATGGCGGCCACACACACACACACACACACACACACACACACACACACACACACACACACACACACACACAGTCACTACATAGCATGTGCAAATAGAAGGCGATTCAGTGGATGAGGGATCAGCAAAAATAAAGTGTCCTCCAGAGGGGGAGGAAGGAGAGGGAAGCATGACACTCCCTTCAATGCAAAAGCCAATCAGCGAATATGTGTCGGCCAAGAGAGGTTGTTACTATGGTGACAGGTTTGTGCATCAGAGCTCACATTCTCTCTCTCTCTCTCTCTCTCTCTCTCTCTCTCTCTGTCTCTCTCTCTCTCACACACACACACACACACACACAAACACACACACACACAGACATGCATTCATACACACCCAGTGTTTCATGCAGAAACCTGGATGTACATTGTGCATTGTGTCTGTTTGCATGGTCCATCCCTCTGTGTGTGAGTGTGTTTTCTGTGGCCGTGAGCTTGGGGGTGGGGTGGGGGGTGGGGGGGGGGCGGGGGTGTTCTCTCTATGGGGGGGGGAGTGTTTAAGCTTTGGGTTTGCTGCGATGCTGTTTTGGGGTTTGCGGAAGCTCTCAGGTTTGGAACAGCGTGTTCCGCCACGGCCCAACGAGTCGGGAGAGAGAGGCCTCTCGCCCCGTGGGCTGGAGGAGCTTCGGCACACAGGCGTCCTGGACTGGACCGCGAGTCTGAGTCGGCACCGGAGACGCGGCCCTGTGTCACTCTGTACTGTCCCGATGAGTAATGACAGTGATGGAGAGCGTATGCCTGATGTCATTGAGCAGACTGATGGATTTATAGAACACATGGCCTGGTTCATTCAAGTAATGGATGTATTGATATAGTGACATGTGATGACAAATGGAGCACTGAAGGCACCGCTGTGTATCTCTGAGTGTTTATGTCTGACAGTGAGCCACGTGCCAAGGGTACGTCTGCAAAGGGGGGGGTTCGATATCTGCAATTATCTCCATGTACTCATACAACTGAAATTATAGTTAAAGGTGCAGTGTGTACGATTCGGTGACATCTACTGGGGAAGTTGCATGTTGCATCCATCATCACGTTTACCCTTCTGAGCATGCAGGAGAAACTGTGGTAGACCCCGGTTGTCATTAAAGCTCAAAAGATGTTTGTTTAGTATGTCCACACTGGGCTCCTGTAAAAACATGGGGGGGGGGGGGCGTATTTAAAAGGGGGGGGGGGGGTGTACATTAAAGGGTTCATTTTAAGGTTATTTAAAAAGCAAGTCATGCATGAGGTCGATGCCTATGTCTGCATGTTTGTTTTGTCATTCTCTTTCTTACAGATAGAAGTGACAAAAATTGACCGAAACCTTACACACTGCCCCTTTAAGTATTTTTCCTAAAGTGTTGGTAGTGATTTTGGTATCGCTGGTGTCATGGGTTCTTATGAGAGGTCATGTGTATTTAAACACACACGTTCCATTGTTGCGGTCGTGAGCTGACAAGTCCGAATATGTGAATGTCTCTCTATCCAAGTCACATTAAGCAATTCTCTCTCTCTCTCTCTCCCTCATGACGCACATTTGGCACAAATGAAGCGCTGCTTGGTATAACGGATGAATAGCTGATAAAACAATTAACACAGTTTCCACATTAGATAAGAAACCTTTCGACATCAGCAAATAGGAAATCCTCCCATTTATTTGTTTTCCCCGCACAGCAGGCGCCATGTGACGCACATGACACCGCACTGCTGACAGATATCAGGAGTCAAATGTACCCGTGAACGACTGCATCCATCTGTCCCATCCTGTCCGGCCTGGGGCTCCTTCAGCCTCTTCCCGGCCTCCTCTCTCTTTCTCTCTGCACCTCTTTCACTTTTATCTGAAATCTAAAACTGGGAATCAGACAAAGTGGAAACGCTCCCCAGAACAGTGACATCCAGTCCCCTGACCTGTCCTCACATTCTTCACCAATGCCAAAAACTAGAGAAACAGAGCCACACTATTCAAGCGTTCGGACTGAAGGGCCATTGCACATCATTGCATTATGGAAACAGAACGTTCGACACATGCGGGGCGCATGGTAACAAGTGTTATCAATCAAGCACCAGGAGTCTATAAACGTGACCCGGGAACAGAGGACAATACTAACAATGGGTCTCATGCTTCTTTCATCAATGTCAATAGGAACATCACAAATCATCTGCATGTGTACAAATCACCCTGATCTCCATTTGGATTTTAATTTCCTGTACGACCCAGTTTGCCATCTCTCCCCGCCCCCCCCTTTAACTCCCGTGTTTTCCTCTATTGTTGCAGACGGGGCCCCGCTGAGCGAGCTGTCATGGCCCTCGTCACTGGCCGTGGTGGCCGTCTCCTTCTCTGGCCTCTTCACCTTCATCTTCCTCATGCTGGCCTGCCTCTGCTGCAAGAAGGGAGACATCGGCTTCAAGGTGAGCTCTGGGCCGCCCCCTACTGGAAGGGGTGAGGGCAGCATACAGAGGGGGGCATCAGGAACCTCTCACATGAAGCTCGCTGTTCTGCGATTGAATTAAGGGCACTCATCAGCAATTAATATAATTGAATTGTATAGGTTAAGTAAATCCAACTTAACTCTTTCTGTCCATTTTGATTCAGTTGAGATTTAATGTATCTGATTCTTTGATTTTCAATTTGATTTAAGTTAATCCAACTTCCACTTATTGAGATACTGCGATATCCTTGTATTAAAAAGTTCACTGCATTGAACTGACCTTCATTTATCCTTTCAATTCATTACATTTCTACCGACAATCTGGGGAAAGTTGAAATCTGGGATTAAAGGTCTTGCCCTGCATACTGAAATATCATGAAATGCCGAATATTTAAGTAGTTCACATCCTCACATTGTAAAGGTGGAATGGGGACACATTCAACATGTCGGCCCCTTGAATCACTTCATCGGTAATCAATCGATCGATTGTTCAGCGGATTGCTAAGGGGGGCCTCCTCCGTGTGCATAGATGGGGATTTGTCCGTAATGTGAATAGATACCTTGACACAGATGATCCCGGGTCCCTGGCGCCTTCTCTTACCTCGTCCAAATCTAACGCCGTGAGCTGCGAGCAGGAAGGGCTGACGTGAAACACTCCCATCCACCTACAGCTGGAACACGTTGTCTGCACGTTGCCTCCAGCTGCCGGCGGGACTGAGCCAGGCTGTGTCAAACCTCAGTGATGAAGTGAGGCGGCTGATGAGGTGCTCACAGACACCGACGCAGGCAGCAGGCAGGCAGGGGGCAGGCAGGGGGCAGGCAGCAGGCAGGCAGGGGGCATATGGCAAGGGAGAGGACGGTTCCCCGCTAACAACCTGCTATTATCATGGCATCTGCTTTAGGCATCTCCATGCCACTAAGTGTATACGAGGAGAATGGATACGATTGTTGCGACGGTGACGTTCGGGTAAAGGAAACCTGCTTTAAATGGTCCGCGTTCATTTAGCTTCTCTTCATCACATCTTGGAGACGCTTTTACGGCACACTTTACATTCACCCAGTCACTCGAAACATTCATATGGAATGGTGGGGGCGGGGGGGGGGGGGGGGGGGCGGGTATCGAACCCCCAATATTTTGGTCCGAGGACAGCTCCACCCACCCCTCGTTTTGGGGGTCATACGTTGTATTTGGTGTCATGGCTAGAGCGGTTTGAGGGGCTCAGAAGTCTGGAGAACACTGCAGTCCACCGATCCAGCTCCTGTTTTTCGTTCTCTCCCTGAAACCCCAGCCCCTCCCTCATAGATTGCTGTGATTGGCCAGCTGGCCCGATCTCTTTTAACTGGTCTGCTGCTCATGTCGAGTGACGAATCAGACTTCGACCGCCACAGTGGCACCGTCTCAAACAGGAAGTCGAATCAAAAATGAAGATAAAGATAAAAAGCGCCTGCGGAACATTTCTGCCTCCTCAGAACAAATAAGGAGGAAAACATGGACAAAGCATCATTTGACTCCTTTAACGGCCTGAATCTTTTCCCGAAGAAAACAACCTTGGCAAAGTGTGCGTCTAAATCTATTTGATTGAAGCGCAGCAAACTTTAGAAAGGGTTTACGGGTCGTAAATACTTGCTTTACTCGAGGAAATGATTTGTTTGTAAGACAGTGAAATGAAGTCGAGTGGAGCCGAGCGGGTTCACCTCCCCAACAAGGCCAGAGCAGTCCTGGTGAATCCGATAAAGCTGCAGCTCTGAGTGTCACCGTGATGTCAGGGAAGTGAAATGAAAATGGAAGACGAGGTGTTTCAGCAGCAACTGATGAGGTTATTTGCTGTGGCACCTTTTTTTTTTTTTTTTTTCCGAGCTAGAGACAGAGCGGCCATGCAGCCCACTAAAAGGCAGGAAAACGGATGACTTAGCGAGGGAGGATAAAAAGGCTTCCGCCTGTTTGTTGTTCGTTACAATGATGCAAAGAGGCGAGGGAGGGCGCAGGGGAGGAAACGAGTGCAGAGCACCTCGTTTAGATAAGTGTTGAGGGTCGGGTCCGGGCTCCTGCGTTCATCATGCGCTGTTAGAACAGCCTGCGGTGGATAGATACCGGGGGGCGGGGGGCGGGGGGGGGGTTGACTTATGAGCATCATTAACAAACTTTTTTCTGTGTGAGCCTTTTTTTGTGTATGCGTGAGTTTGCCCTCGTCTCTCCGTCCCAACCCAGGTCGCCCTGGCTAAAAGTGCCCTGTGTATTAATAACCTGCAGGTGGCAGTATAGGTCGTCTGCTCTCCACCCGTCCCTGCATTTTACTTTGAAAGGACAAGTGACAGGAAGGCGGTTACAGCATCCCACACCCATTAATTCACTTAGTCACCCGTGGCCCACGCTGGGTGACACATGAGTGTGACACCATAAATTCAGATGATGAATTCAAAGTGCCGCCCCGGCCGTGCTGGTTTATTTTTTCTTGTTGAGAATCGTTAAAAAAAAACTAAAAAAATAGATCAATTTTAAGACTCTTCCTTTTTGCCACTTCAGAAATCAATGAGCAGGGTCAGTGATGAGCTCTCTGATCCCACCTCCTCTTAATCGTTTGATTCAAAAGCAACAGGAGATGGATGGAGGTCGGGGGCCATTAACAAAGTGTGAAGGTGGCAGAGAACATGACAGCACCTTACCTTCATTATGCTTCCATCTACCTCTTCATCCAACCATTCACCCATCCAGCATCCATCCATGGATCCATCCTTCAACCCATCCACCCATCCATCAACCCACCCACCCATTCAGCCATCCATCCACCCATCTACCCATCCATCCAAACCAACCACCTATCCATTCATTCACCCATCCATCCAAACCAACCACCCATCCATTCATTCACCCATCCATCCAAACCACCCACCCATCAAATGTCTAAATAATCATATTAAATGACCGAGGCCTGTAAAGTTCATCTTATGTTCATTAAGATTCCAAAAGTGAAGCGCGGGTGAGATACTTAGTGTACTTCAAGCTTTAAGTAAGCAAATCTCCACGCTGCTGTCATCATTTGGCAGCGAGCATCTCAGGACAGTTAATTGCTTCCCACTCGTTATCTCACTCTTTTGGCACCAGCTTGTCACTCAACAGCTCCCTTGTGACTTGTGAGGTGTGTTCACTCGCTCACGAGCGTTAAAATAAATGGAATAATAATAATAACATCGCGCTGCTTCTACGTTCCAAAAAAGCTTCATTATTTCCCCTCCATCATGATGCTCTTACTGGAGCGTGCAGTGTGTGTGTGTGTGTGTGTGTGTGTGTGTGTGTGTGTGTGTGTTTGAGTGTGTGAGAGAGATATTAAGTGCTTTCTAAACTGAAGGCTCTCCGGGGAGCTATGCAACGCTGACTCACAGCCAGGTGCATGCTTTCACACTCGCCATAGAGAGAGAGCGGCCGGGCGTGGCAGATGGTTCTGGTGAATGAGAAACACACAGACACATTCCTATGTATGCACACTGGACACATGTAAACACACACACACACTCTCTCTCTCTCTCACACACACACACACATACAAATGTGACACAGAAATCCAGCCTGCTACCCTCCCTCCCTCTCTCTCTCTCTCTCTCTCACACACACACACACATTCAAATGTGACACAAAAATCCAGCCTGCTACCCCCCCCTCTCTCTCTCTCCCTCTCCCTCGCTCCTCTACAGTCTCATTTTGATCCTCCTGTGTTCTCCCCCACCTCCTCCCTCTGTGGTTGCTGCATGTGGGGGGAGAGAGAGAGAGGCCTTTTCAACATTTTATTAGATGGGACATGAATGAATGGATGAATGCGTGGCTCAGATGCTCATAGACAGAGAGCTATACT
>JAFBJT010005600.1:19705-44705 GCA_016785325.1 Chascanopsetta lugubris
ACCTGCAACTTCACCCCAAGAGGCCACAAAACCCTACACACTGCACCTTTAAATCAAAGCTGCATCAAACAAGGTTATTCAAATAGTCTGCAGCGCTTTCGGTTCATAGTCGGATAAATCACAGTAGTTCAAATTAAGCGGTGGTATTTTTAGCACTGTTGCATCACAACAAGACGGTTCAGTTGGGGGTCTCTCTCTCTCTCTCTCTCTCTCTCTCTCTCTCTCTCTCTCTCTCTCTCTCTCTCTCTCTCTGAAGTGCCACAAGGAATCGAGCAGCTGCCGCACTGCTCCTGAACAAAAGATCTATGCAGTATAAGCACATGCATATACACAGTTGCACTGGTCTCATGTGGGTTCAGACAATAGTTTACTCTCGTCCATAGTTTGCTAGTTGACCCCTGTGGTCCGTCTCGTGCACATGCAACCTCTACCGTTCATATACCGTTTCATTCGTTCGTGCATATTCCACAGTTCCGCCATTTCTTTAAAAAAAAAAAAAAGAAAGAAAAAATACCTCGACCAAACACGACGATCACGTTATTCCACTTATACCTAACATGCATGATAAGCATTTAAAGCGTTGCATCGCTAACAAGGAGGGCCTTGTTTTACTGCACATGACGAGAGAGACGCACAGACAGAAAGAAGAGCTTTGTGTGTACGCACATCCAACAGCAGTATGCATTGGTGTGTCCTCCCACCGCAGCGTCCGTGCACTGATCCGCACAGTTCACCCCACAATGCACACAACTCATATATACCACCGGGTGGGCGTGGATGCCCTCACAGCTGAGCTATTGTCTCCTGCCGTCTCGGTGCCGGCGCACGGGGCAGCAGGGAGTGGATGACTAATCGCAGCTTGTGTCTTTCTTTGCACCAGGAGTTTGAAAACACCGAGGGAGAGGAGTACCAGGCGGATCTCTCCGGCCTGGCCTCGCCCTCCTCCCAGAACGGCCCCGAGGTCTACATCCTGCCCCTCACCGAGGTCTCCCTGCCCGTCTCCAAGCAGCCTGGCCGATCCAGTAAGACGCCACCTCATGCAAAGTCCCGTCTGCCTGGAATGTTAATCACCTGTTTGTTTGTTTTTTTATGAACTCGCACTCATCTCACTTATTGCTTTGCTGCCTATTGTTTTCCAGCACTTCACCTTTTTAATTACCGTATTACCATATCGCAGTGCTCGCTCGCGCCATAGAATCTTCCGTGTGAATCACACCAACAACAGGAAACGAGAGTGGGAATCAAACCCTCGTCTAAGGAGGGAGCTAAGCCTCCGCGGCAACCTTGCATCCGGATAGCGCCGGCTCCGGCTACCAGAACCAATTCCGGCGGGTAGAGCTGGAATGAGCACGAATAGGCAAGTGCAGGGGGAGAGAGATAGAGGGGGGGGGAGAGAGAGAGAGAGAGAGAGAGAGAGCGAGAGAGAGAGAGAGAGAGGCTTCAGCCTCCTAAAGCCATATATTGTTGAACCCAGAGGGTCTCACTTCATAGAAACCCCTCTTTGTAGAATCCTTTCCTGGCTAAGGAATTCCTGGCCGGCACATGGGGATCCTGGGCTCAGGAGCGAGCACACGCCTCATGCGCGTAACATATGTGTCATTATCTCAGGAAAGCAAAGAGTCACTTCATCTTATAGTGGACCACAAGCTGACGGAGACAATATAACACAAGATACGGTGTTAATAACAAAAAAAATAAAGCCTCATGCACCTTGAAGGGTGCAGTGTGTCATTTTTGTCACTTCTGTTCTATAGGTCAAAAATTCCAAAAACAATGACATACGGACATTTTCATAATCACCTAAGTCTTTTTTTCCCCCTTTTTTATTCCCCTTAAATGAGCCCATTGACGTATATTTGCACGGGGAGCGGGTCCTCTCTACGGGGGCCGCCATCTTTTTAAAGGAAACCCAGAATTAGGTATCGAGAACTCCTGCATGCTCAGAAGGATGAGGGTGAGGTGATGAATACAACACTTCACCACTAGATGTCACCGAATCTTACACACTGCACCTTTAAGAGGAGACGTGAGCCCTGATGTGTGTTTGTTGTCCCTTCACCTCCTCAAGGGAGAGACATCTGTCCATTGTGTAATGCATTAAGGGACTCGACCCCCTGCTGCGCTGGTTGTACAGAAACTACAACCCACTGGACAGGAAAGAATCTGACCTCACCCGATACACGCACATTCCCTCTGCAGCTCTGTGTGGTGCATTTAAAGGTGCAGTGAGCAAGATTTGGTGACATCTAGGGGTGAGGTTGCATGTCGCATCCATCACCTCACGTTTACCCTTCTGAACATGCAGGAGAACCTATGGTCGACTTCAGTTGTCATTAAAACTCAAAACATGTTAATACTGTATGTCCACTCTGGGCTACTGTAAAAACACGGGGGCCCCCGCAGAGAGGACCCCGCTCCTCATGTGAATGTACATTACTGGGCTCATTTAAGGGTAATGGAAAAAAATGTAAACATTTATAAATGCGTGTAAATGTCTACATGAAAATGTGTATGACATTTTTTGTAATGTTTTTAGAAAAAAATCGTACACACTGCACCTTTAATACAACCCAATATGATACGCCTTGTATCGTACGTAAGTACAAAGAGTTTCAGCACACATCCACTTGATGTTGGATCACCGTGGTGTTTTGGTTTCTATATCTATTCTGATTCCCAGCAGCATCAAAGCCTGTTTATTTTCCCCTCCTCAGGTCAGTCTGCCTCGAGCACAGTGTGTGACAATGTGAGCGTGCATGTATGTGGTGTGTGTGTGTGTGTGTGTGTGTGTGTGTGTGTGTGTGTGTGTGTGTGTGTGTGTGAGTGTGCGTGTGCTGGAAGTGCCTCTCCCTGCATGAGTCACTGGCTGTATAGTGCTGCACTCACACAGCCAGAAAGGAGGCGAGCCGTGGCTCTGCCTCCCAGGATGCGAGTTCTACTAACAATTGGACAAGGCAGCCTCGGGCTCACAGCCAATCACGGGCCTCGCCTCCGTCCTCCATGGATACCGCTGCATGATTGGCTCAGGTGTTGCAGGGCGAGCGGAGAAGGGATGGTGATGGAGGGAGGACAGTCTCAGAATCACTCACTCTGCCTTTCTCACATCCCAACAATAAAACATTTGAACATAAACTTACATCCTAAAGGTTGTGAATGTCGAATTTCTGCGACCTTTTCAATAGATGACGAGGGCCAAGGACAGACAGGGCTTCTGTGTGCGTATTGAATTCATATGCACACGTCATCATTCATTCACTCCCTCACTGACTTGCAAGCTGAAATGAGCCTTGTCTCACACTGATGAAAATCAGCTGTCGCCATGGTGGAAACGATGAATGGTGTGTTCAACAGGAGCCAAGCATCACTCACACACACACACACACACACACACACACACGTAGTATGAACGTACAGTACAATATTTACAACCGTGCTGTTTCTAGCTATGTGCCTTTATTCAAGAGGTTATGCAAAGCTTCGCCAACTACAACACGGCCTTGATGCGCCAAAGCCACAGTGTGGCGGTGATTGTCTGCGCATCATTCCGCGGGCCCACCGGTCCCGCCGCCGCCGCCCTCGGTGGGAATGCGATGAGTGGGACGGGAATGCACACTCACTCTCACACATTCCACATTTGGGATAATAGCACATCTTCATTTCCCTGCCTCCATCTGCGGCGAGGTGGCGGAGGCCGCAGAAGCGCGGGTCTGTTGTCACCGTGACAACCTCTGCCCAGCGTTCCGCTGGAGAATGGGCCTTGTGTGTGTGTGTGTGTGTGTGTGTGTGTGTGTGTGTGTGCGAGTGTGTGTATGTGTGTGTGTATGTGCATGCTCGGTTCACTGGTACCAGGAGACGCGTTCTGAGCGTGTGAGCGAGCGAGGCCGAACAATGGCCGCGATTTAGGCCGGGCCGGGCAGTGGGTGAGCATAAGGCCGGTCTGAAGCGCCCGTGGAACGCACCAGCGGAGGACTGACATTATGGCTGGAATACAGTGAAGGGTCTGTGACAGAGCAGGCAGAGACAGGGGAAGGGTGGTGGCATGCACCAGGGCCCAAGAGTGGGGAGGGAGGGGGGGTGGGGGGGATTCAGATAGGGGTGTATGACAGAGGTCTTTTTCTGCAAGCGACAGAGCAGCGTTTGTGTCCGCCCCGGCTGAGGAATGCTGCTGTCCTGGGTGACAGGGGCGCATTATGTGGCCCTTATGTCACCACTGGGTGTCTTGAAGCCGCGCTCGGAGCTGGCGCGTCAAACGCCACACCAGCGACATGCCTGACGGTCACGCCAGGTGCCACGCATGACCGGAGCGTCTCCCTCGGCGAAACCCAGGGTTGAAGCTCTCCGCTCGCCGAACGCGAACCGCGGCGGCCCGTCGGCAGATTCCGTTTCTGTCTGGCTGTTTTATTTTTTTTTTCGGTATTTGAAGATTTTTTTAAACTCTGCAAGTTCCGCACTGGAACCCAAGACGTTAGTGTTTGCCTGACAGCTGGAGACCAGGACCGGGACATTCTGTGTGCTTGTGTGTCCCAGTTGGAAGATGAGCTCGGTGGAAGTCGGCGCGAGGGGCAGCATGGCGAGCTTGTTCAGCTGTGCAAGGGGCTTGGGGGTTAAATCCCGGCGAGACACACACTCTCACACACACACACGCACGCACACACACACACATACACACACACACTGTGGTCGTGGGGTCTTTCCCACATACACACAATGGGGCTCAGATGCCCGGGGTTGGGGCCAGGGCCACGGGCTCTTGGTTCTCACACTCCAGAGCAGCACCATGTCCCTGCGTGGGACTCGGACCCGGTGCTCAGAGTGGCCGGCCGCTCCACTGCTCCACCGCCGCCGCCATCTCCATTTGTAAATCATGAGGATTCATGGAGGTATTTGATTTTTTTTTTTTTGTGTGTGTGCAGAATTTTGATGCTTCTGTGGTAAAAAAAATAAATAAATAAGTTGAAAAGTGATCACATGTTCTTCAAGTGAGTTGAAACCAATTTTCTTCCAGGTGATCACTCCTCACGTCGCTCCTGCTCTCGCGAAAGCGTTGACTTGTTCTCATGACATCTTGCCTTCACATATTTAGGGGCTATTTGGAATTGTGTTGTACTTGGATGCGTTTTTCTAAATACCTGTCTGTCTCATGGTCATCCCTGTCCCACACTCTCCTTTGTCTTTGTCTGTCCCCTCTCAGTCCAGCTGCTGAAATCCTCAGACCTTGGCCGCCACAGTCTTCTCTATCTCAAGGAGATCGGACATGGATGGTTTGGAAAGGTACGGTGTGTCGTCTGTGCTCACGCGTTCACACACACTCAGGTTTGGGCTCTGAAAACAACAACTCATCACCACCGGCTCGGATTGTCACTGCTGCACGAAATGTGCTCTTGATGTTCTTTCTACTCCGTGTGGAATGCGAGGGTAATGTGATGATGATGATCTCAGCGCGGCGAGTCCAATCTCTGGCACTTGTGTCTTGGTGTTGATTCCGTGGGAGAGAGGCTCGAAATTCACACCGAATTCTTGACAATCTACCGTACGGCAACCGCATACCAGCCTTCCTATAGCTCGCTCGTGAATCATCCCCCCCCCCCCCCACACACCCCCCCCCCCCCCCCCCCCACACACACACATGTTGTTTTGATTCGGCCCTATGTGCCGTCTGCACCCGGGCTGCTGCAGAATCGGAGCACCGCTCCCCCCAACCCCCCCGCCCCCCACCCCCACCCACCCTCCCGCTGCTGTTAAGACTCTCTCTGCTGTTGTGTTCACCTTACCTGTAGGTTCTGCTGGGCGAGGTCAACGCGGGTCTCAGCACCACCCAGGTGGTGGTGAAGGAGCTGAAGGCCAGCGCCAGTGTCCAGGATCAGATGCAGTTCCTGGAGGAGGTGCAGCCCTACAGGTAAGCAGACACGGAAGTCACACACCAATAGTCCATATGCAGTAACCTGTAATTATCCAAAGCAGCAACCAAATGATTGTGTCAGTGTACTAAAATAAGAGTGTTATTGCGCGTGTAATCATGCCAGCACAACTGAAATGGCCCGAAATCAAATTTCCGACTGACATCCAGATAGCACACTTTGGAGTTGACTTCAACCCAAACTACATGCGGAATATGGAATAGCATTCTACGTTATCATTCAGAAATAGCGGCGTAATCTGCTCTCATAGCCACATTGAGGGATAGAGGGCAGTTCAGTGGTGGGTGAAGCTCAGTGGCACTTTGACCACAGGAGGTCGTGGGTTCCATTCCCAGTCTCTCCATTCGCCCTTAAATGTTTGGATAGAAGTGTCAGCTAAATGAAAATGTTGAACATCTCATTTGAAAAGGTCAATGAACAACGAGAACAAAATGTACAGAGCTGCACAGCGCACACCGAGGATTTCCATAAAAAATTTAAAATGCGGTTTTGTCCTTTATTCACACTCCCAATGGAAATGAATGCCCATAAATGAATCACCCCGTTCACGTGTTTGACACTTTGAAACTCATGTTGTATTCACATTCACAACAATAATCATTATTGGCACCTCGGGTCAAAAAAAGCTCGCCAACCAACCCTTGAGCTCGCCGATCATTGTACATGTCATGTATGTGGATTCGCACCTTCTCACGTTGTGGTTTCCTCTGCCAGGAGCCTCCAGCACCCCGCCCTCCTCCAGTGCTTGGCACAGTGCTCAGAGGTCACTCCTTATCTGCTGGTCATGGAGTACTGCCCCCTGGTGGGACATAAATTCAATGCCTTTCCATTAGTGCTGAAGGACTGTTGCCTTTATCCATAAGCTCACCCGGTTTTCCTTCTCATCCTCTCAGGGTGATGTGAAGAGTTACCTCCGCACGTGTCGGGGGGCCGATTCCGAGACTCCGGACCCACTCATTCTCCAGCGAATGGCCTGCGACATCGCCTCGGGGCTCCTGCATCTGCACAAGTACAACTTCATACACAGGTACAGTGCAGCTCTGTCCTCCTTTATGATGCACTGGACAGGAGGAACCCCACCCGGACGGTCGGCCTGCCCCCTGCTGGCCTCTCCCTGCAACAACATCCTGGTGCTGCCTGAGTACATGTCATTAGACTCCAGCATCAGTGATTTTGTTGCCGGGGGTGAGCCCCTTCCGCTCACTCCTTCAGCCTGTATGTGGTTGCCATAGTAACCAGTCTGGTATTGGCTGGTAGGTTCTAAAAGTGCATATGGAGGAGGTGAGAGAACAAATGGCTCTGTTTTGTTTTTTTTTTACACATTCAGGTGATGTATGTATGTTTGTATACTCATGTCCAGATTTGTTTATTTGTATATTTGAGGAGGTGTTTGGTGCAGTTTAAGTTGACATTAAAGGGACAGTGTGTAGAATTTTTGTTCTATTAGCAGAAATAGAATGTGATATTCTTGTTTGTTTATATTAGTGTATAATTATCTTTCGTTATAATACTTCTTTTAGAGCAGTTCCTCCCTCACGGTTGCTGCCATGTTATATATCTAAAAAAAAAGGATAATGCGTCATTCCATTAAAGTGAATTTCTTCCATCTGTGCACCGACAGTGACCTGGCTCTGCGAAACTGCCTCCTGACATCGGAGATGTCAGTGAAAGTCGGAGATTATGGGCTGGCTCACAGCCGCTACAAGGTCAGGCTGACTTCTGACATTTCTTTTTGGCACATTCGAACTCATCATCTTCGTAATGTTCAACTTCATCCCGTGGTCACTTTCTCTGCAGGAAGACTATTACATTACACAAGACCAACTGTGGGTGGCCCTGCGCTGGATTGCGCCGGAGCTCATAGACGAGGTTCACGGAAACCTGCTGGTTGTCGACCAAACCAAGAGCAGCAACATATGGTAAGATTGATCTATTTAGATACCGTGCGTAGATGTCCTGTGCTTCTTTTATAGTGTTCAGATTCAGATTTTGGAGAGTTAATGTATCTTGTATTATTAAGCAATTAAAGGTGCAGTGTGTAATATTTTGGTCATTTGTGTCACTTCTAAAAGTATTACAAAACAATGACATCCTGACATTTGTTTTATTGTTTACCCTAATATGAGCCCATTAATGTGTATTTACATGAGGAGTAGGGGTCCTCTCTACGGGGGCCGCCATGTTTTTACAGTAATAAAAGTGGACGTACTAAACATCTTTTTAGTCTGAATGACAGCTGAAGTCGACCACAGGTTCTCCTGCATCGCTCAGAAGGGTGAGGGTGCGGTGATGGATACAACACGCAACTTCACCTCTCGATGTCAGCAAATCTTACACACTGCACCTTTAAAACCACACGCTACTCCAATTTAAAAGCATATCGCACACAGCAAAAACAATAAGAAAAAAGTACAGATTAACACAGACTACAGAGCAGTGTCTCACGCCACTAAAATTGAAAGAAAATTTGAAAGGAAAATTGTACGCGACTGAGAAAATCCCGAAAGAAGGAACACAGAGGACCGTGGAGTGAACACCTGTTAAGCCTAGTGATTTGTCCCCCTGCTGCTTCAGGTCTCTGGGGGTGACCATGTGGGAGCTGTTGGAGTTGGGGAACCAGCCGTACAGACACTACTCTGACAGACAGGTGCTGACGTACGCTGTGAAGGAGCAGCAGCTCAAACTGCCCAGACCCCATCTGCAGTTCCCTCTGGCTGAGCGCTGGTGAGACACAGTGGCCCCAGGGATTCACAGTGTGCACAGACACAACTCAGCATGTGATATATCTGGAGGACAGATGGGCATTTCATTTCTACCAAGTCACTATGTGCGCTTTTAAAAATGGTTGCTGCTCATCTGGGTGCTGCAGATCATCCTTGCAATCTTTCTGTTTGCCAGCAAGAGCAGGTGATCGATATCATCTCTCAGTGTTTTATGATCTCGCCGCATCGAACACTGTTGAATTAGCTCATTCATCTTGAGCACAGCTGAAACCGGGCAAACGTACTATTTTCACTCATTTATCTTTTTAATATCGATCACAAGATTGCAATTTGTACACGTACTTAAGAGTCGTCGTCCCCCCCCCCACCCACCCACACACACACACACACACCCACACACACCTAATGTAAACATACCCTGTCAGTACCTACATTACACTGCCCTCATATTTTTTACATTGCTGATGCCGTAAACGGGTGCTAGTCGGTGTCATTTGTATACATCTTCACAAAGGACCTTGTTATAACTCTCTCACCTAATCTCTTTATGTTGACTTGTCTCATTCTGCTCTCTCCCTCTCCAGGTTTGAGGTGATGCAGTTCTGCTGGCTGCAGCCCGAGCTGCGACCCAGCAGCGAGGAGGTTCACCTCCTGGTCACGTACCTGTGCGCCAAAGGCTCCAGTGAAGCCGAAGAGGACTTTGAACAACGCTGGAACGCCTTGAGACCCAACCTTCTGGGCAGCACCTCCCACATGGCCGCCTCCACGGCCCTTGTCCTGACCCCTTCCCCCGCGCAAGCCCAGCTCCCCGGTTCAGACTCGACTCAGGCAGTGGAGCTGGCCTCCTCTGCCTCCTCTTCCTTCCCCCTCCTGGAGCATTTCTCCGACAGCTACCACTCGGACACCGGGGACGACTTGCTAACCGTCACCGAGACCAGTCACGGTCTCAACTTTGAGTACAAGTGGGAGCAGGCTCGAGCCGAGCAGCCGTACTGCTCCTCCTCCACCAGTGGGCCCCTGGGCCAGGGGAACCCACACTACCAGGACATTTTCTACTCGAGCAAAGAAAGCACCTCGGGAGGCTGCAAGACCGACAGCCTGACCTCAGGCATGTCCCTGTCGTATTATGAGCCTGAGCACCCAGGTGTGGTCCCCGTGTTGAGTGCCCACAGCCCCTCTGTCAGCAGTGAGTACTACATCCGCATAGAAGAGCCAGTAGAATGCAACATTAACATGGATGACAGCGTTGTGGACTACAGCCCAGGACTGGAGGCCGGTAACCGCCGATTGTCCTCCGAGAGTCAAACCGGTTCCTCGCTGGCACAGCCCAGCGCTTACTGGTCCACAGCTGACAACGCAAAATCTGCTGACTCAGATTCCAGCCCCACTGTCCTACTCACCATAGACCCACTGCTGCGACAGGTGCCCAGCACCAGCCCTGTAGAGGCAGGCCACTCACACAACTGCCTCTCATCCAGTCAGGAAGACACGATGTACTGCGAACAGTCCTCCGTGCACAAAACGCGCAAACAAGCCTGCGTGACCTCCGAAGCGTCACCGGAGACCAACCACGTGCACCCGGTGAGGCGGCCGGAGAACACACGCAGCTCGGCGCACGCCGCCAGCAGCCCCAGCTTGGGCTTCTGCGATCCCTACCTGGAGGCCAGCACGGGCCGAGGCACGGTCAACGACAGCTGTCCCGACCTGATGGGTCCCCTCAGAAAGACGGTCCCCATCGTTAACCACATTAGCATCGACGTGGGAACCGACGACGGCCTGCTGGTGGGCCAGCGGAGAGACGAAGAGGTGGAAGAGGACCTGTTCTCGGAGGGCGACGCCACCAACTGGACCTCCAACCACTCGGCAAACAACAACAGCTTGAATTTTGACAGCAGACAGTCGGGCAGCGGGCACGACGGCTATCTGGACCTTCACTATATTTCCCATTCCACAGACGTGTGGTCTTTAACCAAGGCCACAACCAGAACCTTCCAGAGCGCCTCGTCCTCCAGTGCACTGGCGGTAGGAGGAAGAGGAGGGGGAGGAAAAGGAGACTCCGGTTGTAACGTTTGCAGCGAGCCCACAGAGCTGAGCTCGTACATTCACTTGTGCCACAAAGAAAGAGACGAACCTCCAATGAATGCAGAACACATACATTCTCACACCAGCACAAATTTAAATTCCAGAGGCACAAGCGGCGGGAGAGGGGAAGAGACATGTGATAAGCAGTTGCTGCTTAACGGAGAGAGACTGTTCTCGGAGCCCAAGATGATACCCGAGACCAGCTATGTGAAATCCCCATCCACGTTCAAGGATCCTCAGGCTGCTCAAAGCGGCGCCTTGTCAGACAAACACAGAGGAAACATGTGGGACGGAACTTGTCTCGGTCTTGGAGAGAAGAGGCTGAGCTGCCCGGAGTCGTTGGAAAGCAGCAGAATCGATAAAGTGAGAAAATCCAGCTTCGGCCTAATCGAGATTGGCGACTACAGCGAGGAGGACGACGATGACGACATGACAGATATCACGTCAGGCATCTTCGCCGACTTCAATCTGGATTATGCCGAGGCAGACGAGGATGAGCTGAGCCCGGTGAAGCATCTGGAGGGAACTCCTGACTTAGTGGACGCGCTTCACCTGTCCTCATCGTTGGCGAGTCCCTGCGATCAGGCCTTCAGCCCCGACCCCTTCAACACCCCCATCTTACCCAAATCCCTGGACAGTGGGTACGACACGGAGAACAATGAATCTCCAGAGTTCCTTTTCAAAGAGCTTGGGGAGGCGCGCGGTGGTGACAGGAGCCCAAGGCTGAGCGGAGAAACGGAGCTTATACTGCAGGTGGGTTTGGGCCAGGGTGTCTGCACGTCCTCCTCAGCAGAGATACAGATAAAAGGTCCGACTGACAAGAACCCGTACCGGGACTCGGCCTATTTCTCAGACTACGATGCCGAAAACGAGAGGAGCCCTCGAGAGGAAGGCGGCCAGTTCTTCGCAGGTCCGACGAGCCTCGATTTCCACGCCGAGAACCGGAGACGTGGCGATTCGGTCAAAAGACAATTCAGTCACGAGGAATACTTGACAAATCTGAGACACGTCAAAAGTTGTGCTCTCTCAGAAGCTGACTCCACATCCCCTCATCCCCTTCACACCCCCGGGCTGTCCATGCTAACGCCCTTCCCCCCGCAGATGGGCGGCTGCCTGACCAAAGAGTCAGCGCCTGCGGAGGAAGACCTCGGCCTGGAGACGGAGCACTCGGGGGAGGAGCCGTACTCGGATATCGGCTCCTCCATCGTGTCCGAAGCATCCTCCATTGTCCAGGAAGCGTCGGCCAACAACGAGGAGGGGAACGGGCGAGCGGAGGATCACTCCTCGGTGCGGTCGCTGAATTCCGACTCCACCGTGAGCGACTGCGGAGACGAGAGCTCCAAGGAAAATGTCGACGGCTCCACCGAGGAGGAGGAGCTGCCCGAGTTCGGCCACGCAACGGAGGAGACGGAGGACAGGAGGGCCGGCGGGGGGATAAACGAGGACGATTTTGAGGACATCGACGCGGAGGAGTCCGACTCGCAGGAGAGCTTGTGCGAAGAATCCAACGGCCCCGTGCTCCTGTCCACGTCCTCGTCGCTGCTGGAGCTGTGTGGGGAGGACGTCAGGGCGCCGCTGGAGGAGGCGGAGGACGAGGAGGAGGACTCCGACGACAGCGAGTCCGACGAAGAGTTGAGGACCTACAACATCCAGGACGAAGACAGCGAGGAGAGCGAGGAGGACTCGGCCACGGTGCCGGTGGTGGTCAGCGACTGCAGCAGGGCGCGGCACCTGCGCAGCCTCCTGAAGATGCCCACCCTGCTCAGCTCAGAGTCCTGTGATGAGCTGGAGAGGAAGAAAAAGGTGGTGTCCTTCTTCGACGGTGTCACCGTGTTCCTGTTTGACCAGGTATCACACGTCCCTGCTCACCCGAGGTCTTTCTCCTGGCATCAGAGTATCTGAGTTTCGTTTGTGTCTTCCAGGAAAGTCCCACGGGAGAGTTGGCCGACTTCTCCTTCTCCTCGGGAGTGGAGGAATCCTATGAGGCGAACACCCCCCACCACCATTCACATTCTGAGCCTGAGCCCGATGCCCAGGCCTGTGAGACACTGTGTGCTCCTGAAGGCGACACCTCAGAGAAGGGTGAGTCTGTCAGAGGACGCGCGACACCGCTCCGTCACCACAGGTGATTCGGTCCAGATTGTTCAGCGGATCAGACATTGATCTGTGCTCTTTCAGGTGGAAACTGTCAATGGGAGGACGACCTTTCATTTGAGCCCCGTCCGTCCTCACCTGACGCCGCCGTCCCCGAGCTCCAGTCCTCACCCACATCCACCTCCAACAGTCTCGAAGCTCCCAAACCCGCAGCTGTGGCACTCAACCGTTTCATGGTCTCACGATTCTCCATCACACACATCTCTGACTCCCACATAGACCCAGCAACAGGTCCGTACTCACTATTTCATCCACGGTTTCCTCTATAAGCCTCCATCTTCCTTCATGCTGAGGGGGAGGATGTCAAGTGGGAATGGGAAGAAATAATTACCGGCGACTTTTGTTTTTTAGCAAATTGCCAAAGGGGCAGATTCATAAAATGAAACAGGAAATACTCACTCATGATCCCACCACCTTCTGGAAAACAGGCTTTTACAGAGGTACTATATCAGCACGCACAAGCTTGACAAATATATGTATGTGTTTAAAACATTGGTATTTTAAATAACAACTCTTTGGCTTCATACTTGTGCCACTGGGGCATTGTTGCCACTAAGATTAGAATAAATGAATAAATGCTATTTAACAAAGAAGGTAAATACATTAAAATAAGTAGAAATTGTCGTTTGTATTTCACTATCCAGACTGATGGGTTCTACACATCGGTGGTGGTTGAGGTGAATACCTCCCCATCTGGGGGATCTATAGGAATGCGCTATATAAATACAATCAATCACTGTTATTTCTAATACTGAAAGCTGTACATGATTTTTTGGTGATCTCTAGTGGTGACATTGCATGTTTGCAGTGTCCATTCTGTGCTACTATTAAAACATAGTAGCGCAAAATCCATTCACTAAGGTGATTTTACAAAATAAATATCACTATAAGTATTTCTGATTAAATAGCTGACAATAGAATATATATCTTACACATTATCAATTAATTTAAGCAGACAGGTTAATTCTAATCATCAATTGTGTCCAACAGGGGGCGGCGAAGACAGTCCGAAAGACTGAGTCCTGACCGGAGGAGGCGGAGTCCTGGTCCTCCTCGACAACAGAAAAGCAGCATTATTGTATTCAGATGTTTTACAGAGTTTTTATTTTTTATTGACGTTTGGGGCATCTGACTGTGGAGCGCCTTCCTGAGACAGTGCCTCATACTGTAGTGAAACTGTTGAGGATTTGCACACTTTGTTTTCAATATGTGATGAAAGAGAGCGAGAGAGAGAAAGCTGCTGGTGTGGTAACCGGGGAAACGGATCTGATTCTTACGTTTGTGCAGCACAGCGCAATGACAAACACCTGTGTTGGTCACTTTGCAGATCATTTCATTTGTGATTTAAAAAAAACAACACAACAAATCAAAACAAAATAAGAGGCGGGACTAGATAGTAATGACATGCCAGGCTTCCTTGCTGCTCCTCTCATTGGCTGCCTTGGTCTATATCTGCTTAACACATTAATCTGGCATTTTTTTTGTTTTTTTGTAAAAGACTGTTATGAATGACTTTTACGGTCGAAGCCAGAAAACAATACTTCATGATTGTCGCATAAGTCGCCGCTCGAATCATAAAACCTTTTAAAACGGGCGTGGGTGGTGTCGTCAGAAGATGGGGGCATTGACAAAAAAAGAGAACGGACGTTGACGCAGATAAAAAACAAAAAAAATAAAAATAAAAATTTTGACTAAGTGTCGTCACTCCCAGATTATCACCACCACTCACTCCGGTTTGATAGTGACACACAGTCCGAACCGTGTCGCCTCTGTCTGAAGCACTTTGTTCAAGCCAAACTGGGTGTGTTATTTGTATAAGTGATGGCCGTGTTGCTCAGCACCCCCCCCCCCCCGCGCCGCCCCATCACACTCCCCCCAACCTTGGAATGAAACATGTAAGACCCCCCCACCCCCCTCTCTCGGTGCCACCTGCTGGTTCACTTCCCTCCGTGGCACATTATAGTAGCTTTGTTTACGTTGCGATTCATCAGTGATGGGACGACACCGAAAGGGACAAATTGGGGGCGGGTGTTGGGGGGGGGGGGGGGGTTTAGCAAGTGTCACAACTATGTGCCAGTCATAAATGTTGAATGTCATCTTTATGCATTTGTTCTATACATCTATGGTTCGTATCGTCCATGGTCTGAAACACGATGTACTCTGTTCAAGTTGTGCTGAATGCCTGGTTCAAAAAAAGAAGAAAAAAAAGAAAAAACAAAGAAGACAGGATTCTAACTGAGACATATCTCACATATCGTATGAATGTTATATCGACATGTAGCAGGTAGCTGGACTTGAATTACTACTGCTGATACGGACGGCCCCTTCCCCCTCTCCTCCATGCTTCTGGAGCTCAAAGTGCCAATCCAGTTCCTTCTCACTTTGCCTTTTTACGTTCTGCAAGAACAAAGCCCATAATGTTTTTTTTTTTGTATAAGCATTTCAAGAGGTGCGATCCTGTGGGGCGGGCAGGGTGGGCGACGATCTCTGAAATTTGCCAAAGAGATATAACGAAGCCCACTGGCTGTAAAGCGACGGACACATGGGGGAGAAGGTGAAGCGGGTTGTTCTATGCACCAGTAGTGACATCATACATCGCTGTTTCCATGCCCCCCCCCCCCCACTTATGGCTATTGTACTATCCCAAACAAATAAATCCAAATACTTTTTTTCCCTCTCTTGTGTCTGTGATATTTCACCCGTGAGTCGAGGAAATGAAGAAATACATAGATAGAAACACAGAAACTAGACAAAACACATAAAAAGTATGAAGTTTGTGCCCATTTAGGTTTATTTTGGACAGGATAATTTATATGCACTTTCTGTACAGTAACAGATATAATACAAACGGGGACAAAAAGGTGAGAGATGGACCAACAAAGCTATATAAAAAGTTAAAAAAAAAAAAATATGAGCCGAGTAATAAAAGCGTGATCATGTCGCTCAGTGTAAAGGACTCATCCATGGGAGATAAGATTTTCTTTAAAAGGAGCATTGGGGAACTGGTAGGTGGTCACTTCACTGCCTGTGCTCTCCCACCCCCACATGCACAAACCTCTGCTTAGTACCTGGCAGCACCTACAGGTGGAGCTAGAGAGAGCAATGGCTGGTCAGCTCCGACCTGAGCTGGGATATGGCGGAAGCTCAGATCCGGCTCCATCGCACACGCAAAAGGAGCGAGTGAGTATGTGGTGGTTGTCGAATCTGCGGTGGCTGACTAAAGACGCTGACTGAGCACAATATGCTTCATAGTTGGGTCACTCCCCATAGAGAGCACAACCAGAGCCAGTACCACTCATTCTGAAGCATTTGTAACAGCCTGTTCACTCGTTGGCATGAGAACGTGATTTTAAATCAAAAGGAAAAGTTGCCTAATGCACCTTTAATGTGGTCTATGATTGCGGGCTGTGGAGGAACCCTCAGCTCAGCTCAGCGTCCACACACAAGTGTAAAAACAACCGGGGGCTCCTCACCTGGATGGTGTGCAATACTGAGAATGATCAAAAGCTGTGATAATACTGTGCCTTATCACATAAGCTACCACTCCCCCCTCCCCCCTCCCCCCAAAGCCAAATATCTGTTTAAAAAAAAAAAAATGTAAAAAAAAACCAAATTCCCATCACTTAAGCACTGTATCTCAAAAAATAAAATAAAATCAAAACATTACAAGCAAAGAACTAAACAAAGGGGGAAATAATCCCAGCTTCCACAATGAGTGTGACAATCCTGCACGGAGCCTACGTTTACAAAAATAAGTCAAAGGCACAGCTCCCGCACCTGGGTGTACTGTATCACAACTAGGAAATATATGGTCGGCTAACTTATCACTTAACCAAAGCAGAGGACTATTTGTAGCTTTCTGTGGCAGTATCCAGTCCACACTTTGTGCATCGGACAGCAATTCTCTGAAAACTATATATATATATATTTATATTCAACCAACCGCCACTGCAGAGTGCCTCATTCATAATTCTCGAGTGAAATTTACAGTGCTGAAAGAAAAAGAAAGAAAAAGAAATCCCATAGTAGAAGTGCAGATAAATAATAATGTGACAGCAGCAGCGCTAGTAAAAACCTAGTAGCCATTACCTTATCCACAAGTGTTGTGATCTAAATAACTAAGAAAATCTAAACCGACATTCTCTTGTTTGTGGAAGCGTCAAAACATCGCGAGGGCTGACCCGGGAAGCTCCTAGAGCGAATTCCCGCGGCAGATAAAACTAGAAGATCTAAGAAGACTTGGCCTGTGTGGTGAGTTTTCTTTCTTAAAATGTGCCAGCGCCCCGCACCCCTTTCTCTTAGGAACACGGCGCCCACATGTGGACAGAAAAAAAAGGCGTGGCAGCGGGCACGGCGCTTAGTAGAAGATGGGCGCAGACCGGTCGTCAGTGAAGGTGGGCCGGAGGTAGACCTCCAGGGTGCGGTCACTGTGGGGAGAGGAGGGGTGGGGCAAGGGACAGCGACAATTAGCTTGTTTGGAGGGAGAGAGAGAGCGAGAGAGAGAGAGAGAGAGAGAGAGAAAGAGAGAGATTCACGGCTCAGCTACCACACCCCTTAGACGGTCTGCGGTTTGCTCCTTTCAAGCCGGTTGAGCAAACAGTGGTGCGCAAGCATGGAGGTGAGAGGAGTGTGAATATACAAGCATGCGTGGCAGGGTTAGTGTTGCATAGAGAAACACGCAGGGAAAGACATTTGGAACTCTTTTCTCCAGCTGCAACCAAAAGAAAAGACCCCCCGCCTGCCCCCAGCATCCTAGTACTGCAGCCAGACAGCCAATGACAAGCGCAGAGCACCAGGTGGCAGTAGAGAGAAAGGGAGGGGGGGGGGTATAGAAGGAGAAGTGCTTGGCTGGCTGAAAGGCAAATGGAGGCTGGTGACTTACGGAGGTCCTGTTCCCTCAGAACCGGGACAACTCTGGACCCAAACTGGAAGGTAAACAGAACCTTTGGGTTTGAATGGCTCATCGTTCACATCATGCAACTTGTGTTAGTCAACAACATCTATAGGGATGCACCAATACAACGTCCAGCCGATATTATCGTTGAACTACCGTGTGGAGGAGATTTCCTCCCTTTGCGATGTAAAGGTTAAAGGTGCAGTGTGTAAGATTTGGTGACATCTAGAGGTGAAGTTGCATGTTGTGTCCAACACCTCAACTTAAGCCCTCTGAGCATGCAGAAGAACTTATGGTTGACTTCATGTTGGCATTAAAACTCAAAACATGTTTAGTTTTGGTGTGTCCACTCTGGGCTACTGTAAAAATAGTACCCCCATAGGGTGGCCCCGCCCCTCATGTAAATATACATTAATGGGCTCATTTTAAGAGGCTTGAAGACAAAAAATAAAACGTTTAGGTGATTGTGAGTTCTTGAAAATGTCAGCTTGCAATTGTTTTGTAATATTTTTAGAAGTGACAAAAATGACAAAGAAATCTTACACACTGCACCTTTAAGTTGCATCATCACTCTGACTTCACTTCACTCGTTCTTTGCAATCACGCTTTGAAGAAGTAGCATCTTTGTATTGCAAATATTGTAAAAATGGCTATAATAAGCGCGTAAAATTATCTCTGACACCAAACTCTGCTTAGTCTCTGTAGTAGATCTGCGTCTTTGTGTTTGGGCAGTCGAAGCATAGAACTGAAGGGAATAGATCTGCTCTCTGGATCTACCCCATTTTCCGATAGCTGATCTAAGTATGTAAGTCCATATGGGATTAAATAGGATTGGTGCATTCCTAATAATAACAACAACAACAACATGTGTGACTGGAATGTAATGGATGTAAATACAAGATTCACATTTCATGCTCATCATGCCGACACTGTGCGACCCCGTTCAAATCTTCAGCGCAATGCAACCAACAAACAGGCAGGAGGTCTGAGGTCCTGTCCACTCAAACAAATGCCTCTTTCTCTTTACGACAACTCAAACACAAGCCACAATACACACACTTCTGCACATCACACACATACACACACACACACACATTCTGTTGCAGTGACACGGATGCTAAGGAGGGGAGGGGTGAAACATGCCGAGGTTGCACACACACGCGCGCGCGCGCACACATCGGGGTCAGAGAGTTTCAGAGCGTCAGCAAATATTCCACAAAATGTCGCCGTCACTGACATAACAGACTCCTCGTCAGACCACACTGTTTATTAATATATAGAGATATGTTTTATTTAGAATACCTTTGTAAAAAGTCACCATACATTCAAGGTCAAATCTTTTAGTAATCACATTGTCTGGTTTCCCTCCACAGCATGCATAAGATAAAACAACTAATTTCTCATTGTTTCTGCAAATATGTTCTTTTTCTTTTTTTTGTTCAAATACAAGGACAATAAATTAGTTTGTTTTTCTTTTTTAAATAAAAGACCAAAAAATAAAACTACATAGCCACTCAGGGAATACAATCATAAATAACACTGAGAGCTGCAAAAAATAAAAAGGCGTGGTTTTTGTCATTTCAGCTAAAAATTCATTCACAGCTGTAATCGAGGACAAATCATCAGAGATGTCTCCTGACTCACTGTGGCGTCAGGAAACTGATGGAATGAGACATTTTATCAATTTTATTTGAAGTGGCAGCGAATAGAGATCTGGAGGGATGACATGATATAATGTCCCTACAGGCTTTAGTCTGCTTAAGCAGTCGCCTAGCAACCGTCCTTTCCAAACACGAAGGAGAAGCTTTGGTGGCCGTCGTTTATCGTTAAAACACAAAGTTGATGATTCTAGTCTATTCTGGGCTACTGTATAAACATGGCGGCCTCCATAGAGAGGACCCACTCCTGACGTGAATATTAAAGGTTCATTCTTAGGTTAAAAAAAAATTTACATTTGGATGGTTAGACACTCAAAACGTCATTTATAGAATTATTTCAGATTCCATTTGTGCCAATCAAAATGCAAATGATTTGACCTAAATTGCAACTTCATGCAAAATGCATGAAAATTCACATGTGGGTTTTCTACGGACAAATTGACTTTGTGACATTGTATAGGAACGTCTCCGTGGGGGGGCCGTTACTTCAAAAACACTCATCGACTTCAAGACGAGGAAACAGGAAGTGCCGCGAACTTCCACGTTTCACAACTCTTCACTGCAGCACTCTAATATAATAAAGAAGAAGTAGCTGTGAGGGCTGAGGCTGTTATAGGGCGATGTAATTAAAAATGTTGTATTAAAATTGATTTCTTCCGTAATCATAGTACAGTGCAACTTAGGGGACGGATGGGAACCGTTTATGAAGTGCGTATAAATAGCTGTGTGTAGACACATATATAATATATTTATATTCTGTAAATTCTATGAGCTCGGTTAGAAAATTTGCTTTGTTGCACCGAAGGTTATGTGTTGGAATAGAAAAGAAAAGAGAAGCAAAGTAAGGCAGATATGACACACACACCCTCTGGGACAAAGGAAATCAAGTCTAGCACTGACACAAGGAAGCACAGCGCCACCTATGGGATCTCTCAGAACAGAAACACAGTAAATCTGCTGCACAGCCTTACTTTGAACAAAGCTTTTTTTTGAGCATGTGTGTGTGTATATAGTATTTGTGTGTGTGTGTGTGTGTATGTGTGTGTGTGTGTAGGGTGGGAGCTCAACACCACAGGGCCCACGTGTGCTTAGAAAGGCCATTCAGCCAGTGGCTTTTTAGTACAATGACACTGAAGTCGTTTGGCACTTGTACAGTACATGAACATGTCCTTTAGTTTGACAAAATGACACAACCATGTACATGCATGATAGACAAGCAGTAGCAAAGGCAGTCTCTTGACAGACCAGTCCCGCGGTGGCGGACTGTGATCAGAGATTAAGAGAATTCAGAGTCCGTATCGCTGCATGCCGAGCAGGTAGGGCCCGCTCTGGCTCTCGCGCTCAACGCAATCCTCCACCCACCAACCGCTACTGTCCGCACCGACACCACCGGCAGCAGCACCCCGGAAGGACGGATGGATGGACGGAGGGAGGAAAAGGAAGGACCCGGGGAGGAAGAGAGGACAGAAAGGAGGGATGAAACTGGCCTCTTCCACTTGGAGAAGGGGTGTGTGGAGGCAGGAGGAGGAGGAGGAGGAGGAGGAGGAGGAGGAGGAGGAGGTGGAGAGAGGCAGACAGGAGGAGGGAGGCTAAGAGGAGGAGGAGGAGGAGGAGGGGGGGTGGGAGATGGGGAGGAAGAGGCCCCTGTGCTATCCGGAGCTGTCTGTGTCTGTCTGTATGTCTGTTCTCACACAGTCGAAATCAATTTGCCATCAGGACTGTCACTGTGGAACAAAGAGAGAAGGAAGCTTGCCAGGTCGGACACACTCAGAGAGAAATGGAGAAAGACAAAGACAGGCACAAGGAGGCAGGGTGGAGTTTGGGAGGAGTGTACGAGGTGGGAGGGGCTTAAGGGAAATCTAACCCCCACCCCCCCCCACCCCCAGCCCCCCAGCCCCTCCCACCTACAGGTACGCCTCCAAACACACCTGCCGTGATCAGGAAGATTGGACTTCCAATTCTCTCATCAACACCCAGGGATGTTTATTGAATCCGCTTTGATTGATCATTAGTTTTGTCTTTGGGTGTTTTTCCTAATGTGAACAAATTATTGTTGATGAGAAAATCATCAAGTCATCTCCATAGCTGGAGGGACGCAGGGTTAGATTAGTCTGTTGGGGGGTGAGTACACCCTGCAGGACAGAGTTGGTTCAGAAAAATACTGATACAGAAAACACACACACGCACACACACACACACACACACACATGTTCAGAGCAGACAGGCGTGTGCACCACAAGTAGAAAATGAAGCTCAAAGCCTCAGGCTGACGAGCAGCGATGAAGCCTGCCTGTCACAAAATACACCACTGATACACAACGGTACACACACACACCTCATATAACTCTCTCCCTCATACTTTCACACAATCCTGCACACACACACACACACACACACACACACCCCGATTGGACGGGAACATCTTACACTGGCATGGACCTGGTGAGTCGGTGAGGACTTGATGTGACTGACAGTTAAAATACAGCACATGACGGGAGCTGACTATAACCTGACACACTGACCCCACCAGACCTGATTCAGTGTTCACAACATGTACAAGTAAAGAAGAGTAAAGATGAAAGGACAAAGAGGACAGTTTGAAAACAAAACAAAAAAATCCCCAAAAAAAGAAAATCAAAGGAAATGCTGTGCAAACATATGATACGATTTCAAAATAAAATGCAACGTTCCAGTTTAACTACACTTACTGAAATGTTGTCAATGATGACAGGACCAATAAACGAATTAAAAAAAATCAATAATGAGCTATGCAAAGTAAAATCTTAATATGCATACTACCTTATTTCAGACACTAGGTGGGGCTGTAGTGCATTCAATCATACTTATTCTGAATTAGACCACTTTTGTAGGAAATACTAAATTGGTGGTCATGAAAACACTATATCTTTGAAATTTCCATAACGTCATGATACAGAGAATATCCTTCCAATTCAATTTGACAAACTCTTATAAAAACACCAAGTTTCTTGTTAACATTTGCATTTTTCTGACTTTAACTACTTTTAAAGGGGTGATGACGACAACTTAAATGTATACTTTTATGTGTTTATATTTATGTGCTTGTGCTATTAGACTGCTTAGCCGCTCAGGTTAGCGCTTTCTCGCTGCAGGCAGTTTGGGTAAATATGCTGTTTATCGTAGGTTGTTTTCACGTCTACTTCTTCAGAAAGGTCCATTTCTGCCCCGAAATCCCCCACCTAACTATTTACCATGGCAGCAGCAGCAATCACTCAGTAACACAGTCATTTCTTAGATGACAGGGCAGAGGAGACACTTACCTTGTGGCAAAGCGGCCGTCGTAATCCTCGATGGCAGGCTGGGAAAAGATAAAGGAAACACTCTTTGGTTTGTGCCTTTGCATGCTACACTCGGACGCCACCACTAGGTGGCAGCAGCAGCAAAGCGGAGGTCTTGGTTTTTATTCAAGCCACTGCAGGATTACTCATATCCACTTACGCAACAGAGGTCTAAACCAGATGGGACTGCAAATTAGCCTCGGGAGTTTAACAGGTGTGGACAGCGCATCGTCACGCACAGGTGAGGTTGTGCCTACCTGTGTGCCGAAGCCTGCCATGCTGTAGGGCCGGGGGCGGGTCTGCGCCAGGCTCTGCGCCAGCAGCCGGGCGGTCAGGCCGTAGTCGGGCGTGGGCAGCGATCCGTCGTTCTCCAACAGGTTCCCCGTGCTGCTACTTTTCCCATGGTTCAAACTGGGGAGGTCGCCCGACAACACAAAGGCGTCAAGACACGTGCGTTCATTTGTGTGACTCAGAGAGAGGCGCCACATACTTCACCCGGAGCTTCTCGCCGTCGCTTTCGGGCAGCACGCGCGTGTAGGAGAACGGGAACCAGCCACGCCTGGGGGGGGGGGGGGGGGGGGGGGGGGGGGCCCCCTGCAAAAAAAGGAGCGGGGGGGGGTGAAGGACCACGTCAAAACACTGGCTCAGAAGAGACACAAAATAAATGGTCCGACTTTGTGGATCCAGGCAAATCGGAAATGAAGAGAGTTACATCTTGTTCTTCTCGTTCTCGCCGTAGTGCCAGCCGTCGCGGGCTTCGGGCACGAGCAGGGTGATGACATCGCCCTCGGAGAAGCTGAGCAGGGTGCCGTTGTCGCCGGCGGCGTGGGAGAAGATGGCCTGGACACGGGCGCGTCCGTTCTTCTCCAGGCCGGCAGCCATGGAGCTGGATCTGGGCAGGGTCCGTGTCTCACCTGAGGGTATTGCAGACCATGATTAAAAAGGGTTCCCCCCTCCCCCCCGACATGTTTGTCCACTCTTCATACAGCCTCGCTCTACCTTTACTGGCGCTGTTTTCATTACACTGCTGCGGCTGGATCTGTCAAACAATGTCAGCAATGTGGGCAAATTGATTTTTGTTTTGTATATAACGCACAAATATTCACATCGTGCATTACAATTCAATCAATACGGGGAATTTGTATATGCAGATCAATCAGTGGATAGAGCAGCTAGAATGGCACCCAGTGGTGCTCAGGCTACATCTGCCTTGGTCCAATCGTAAATTCAGTCTCACTGGACCTGGATATTAATTCAGATCTAGATTCTGCACCTAATTGCACACGGCTTATTAAAGGGTATAATATGCAGGATTTGCCGCAAATGTCAATGCCGAACAAATGCTACCCAGCCACTAATGAGCCCCCAGAGGTCTATGGTGGTGTTCTGCACAAAACAAGTTCCTCCCGTCGTGGTTGGGGCCAAGTTTAACTGGTGTGTTTACAAACACCCACGGACGACTCCTGCATAATACGCCTGCAAAATAACACGGAGATCAGCGAAAGTCAAAGAAAAGCTCATAAAAGCTCAAACTGAACGGATTCCACGGCCGCTGCCGAAATCCAGCCACCTCTCCAGCGAGCCTTTCAAACGTCCATGCCATGATGTCTGCCCCTGGACGACTCACCCACGGGGTTCTTGTTCTTGGCGGGGGCAGGCCGGCGCACAGGGAGGGTGTTGGAGTAGACATCGCTGACCTGTCTCTGGGGCTGGGACTGGGCCGGGCCCTGAGCCTGGGTCTGAGGGGACGAGGGCCGGACTTGAGTGGCCCCATCTGTCCAGTATTCCTCTCCATGGACCCCTGTTGTCCCGTTGACCATGGACATGCCGTCGGGGCCCATCAGCCGCTGGTACAATGAGGCAGGCAAAAAAAAAGAATATCAGAGTCTCACCCTGCGTAACTGTGCAGAGTCAGAGCAAACGGAGTGAACCAAAGTGACGACCGCACTGATATTTGACACATGAAAGATACAGTCTCACTGTGCTGACCTGGGAGCTCATCAGAAAGATGTCTTGCTGATGAGCTCATTATGGAGGGCTGCGGGGAAAACGAAGCTAAGTGAATCCCCGTCAAGTTACAGCCGTGAGAGGCAGGAGGGGATTTCTTCGATTAAAATACCAGCATCCTCTTATCTGTGTGGTGTTATGCGCAAAGCTGTCACTACAGTGAATCATCAACATTTAATTCAAAGCTCTTAGTCTAGATTCAAGTTAGGTTAGATAATAATCATGTGCTCTGCCATGATCGTACACA
>JAFBJT010005600.1:47205-60380 GCA_016785325.1 Chascanopsetta lugubris
CACACGCTCGGAGGTGGAGACGCTCGGAGGTGCGATGATGGATTACAGCTTCAGATCTGCCCGTCAGCCGGGGCATTGTCTACAGTCTTAATGAATTTTTAAAACGACAAGGCCCCTATGAGTGGTCAAATCTAATGCGACAGTGAATTATAGATCCGCTAATATGCTCTTACGGCTGAACAATGGTGAGTCACAATAGCCACGATATTACAGACGGGTGACCTGTAATCCATGGTACATGCATCTGAACAACTGCTGTTATCTATTTATTTCATTATATTGCTATTTCATTATGATTTGGATCATCATCGTCATCATCATCATCATCATCACCACCATCCACATCATCGTCATCATTATCATCATCACCACCACCATGCACATCATTGTCACCATCATCATCATCATCATCACCACCCTCCTCATCATTGTCATCATCATCAACAGAATGATCATCATCATCATCATCATTTCATCAAAGCCAATGCACTTTGCATTACAGATCTTCTAATACGCTCTTATGGCTGAACAATGGCCGACAGCAGGTCAGCCACAACAGCCACAACATTCCTGTTATCCATGGTACGTGCATCTGAACAACCTATTTATTTAATTATATTGCTATTTGATCATGATTTTAAAGATACGTCTGGTAGATTCTCGACCCGGAATAGGCCTTCTTTTGTGTTGTTAACTGATTTGAAGCACCAATCGGAAGCTTTAAAGACATCATTGCACTGACATTCCATGAGGATAAGGCTCCTCCTCCTCCACCCGAGGCTGGGACTCACCTTGCCGTGGTAGGCGCTGCTGTTCTTGGCCACAGCACACTGGCGGTCCACCAGGAAGCAGTACCGGCGGCGCTCCTCGGACAGGGCCGTCTTGTATCCTTCGGCGATGAAGGTGTCCAGCTCGGTCTGTTTACTGCTGATGGTCTCCACAAACTGAAGGGGAAGAGAGAGAGAGAGCGAGAGAGAGAGAGAGAGAGAGAGAGAGAGAGAGAGAGATGCAGACATAAGCACTGACATCTGATTGTGCACATTTATAAAGCACAACATCAACAGGTTTACACATGAGGTAACGGGGGGGGGGGGGGGGCTACTTTTTTTAATAAAGCACAACATCAACAGGTTTACACATGAGGTAACGGGGGGGGGGCTACTGTTTGTAATATCTCCCTGCAATCCAGCTGTATTTATTATTGTTTTGTCATTGCAACAGTATATTGATATTTGAGAAGTTGTAGTGGTTTCTGTTAAATGTTGATGGTCGTTGATCAATATTTGTTCGGGGTTGATAGGGGTGTTATTTATCATACGCGGTTGTTGGTCGAAGTAGGTTGATATTATCGTTATTATTATTATTTTGAGTATTGTAGTTGATGGTTGTCGTTTCGCATATTAGTGGTTCTAAGCCTCATATACAGTATATATATATATATATATATATATATCTATCACACACACACACACACACACACACACACACACACACACACACACATACACACACACACACACACACACACACACACAGTGCTTTTTCCAGGCCCCTTATCTTGCTCCTCTCCATATTGAGATTCAAGCTTTACCGACAGCATATCATCATGACCTTGTAGTAAAAAGAGTATTAAAAAGAGACAGTATCACTATAACGTTTTGCAATGACGAAAATGGAGGATTACAGCAGGTGGGAGCCGTCTGGGGAAGACGATCAAGACACATCTAAGATGCAGTGTGAGCTTTTACAACACAGACAGTGAAGAACTGATCAAAGGTTGTTTATCACCTTCAAGATAGCAGCAGGTATCTGAAGAAGTGGAGCCACGTCAAACATTCAAAATTGTCTGACTGAATGTGTGCGATGTTGAAAAATATGCCAACGTGCTGCGTCATGTCAGATTTGCTCAGATTTGATTTATGGGAAATGTGACGGCACTAAAAGACATTCTACCACACATCACTAACAGCTAAGTGAAAAACGTCCAAATCCATTTCCTCACATCGGGGCCGAGGACGGTTTCCGAGCGGCTGACGTCCACGTCAACAAGTCCACGTTTGAATAATATTCCTGCTCCACATTCACACCATGACGCAAACGGCGGAGCCTCTCGGCTCAGTCTCGTTCTGTCCATCACTGCTCAGCTCCACCGTGGCAATTAGAGGGTAAGTGCACCTCGGTGCTGGTGCTTAAACAAGGGGAGAGAGTTCTACTGGGGAACTTTGTCTGGCCAGGTCTTCCCCCACCGGGCGCCACGGAAACGAGGCAATTAAGCCCGAAGATCCCGCGGCATGGAGGAGGAGCTGCTCATCTATTTTACATGTCGGACAATAACAAATTGGTGTGTGTTGGAGAGACAATGATCCAGAAGTGTCTCAGTGTGAGCTTTCTAAAAACGGGAAATGTCAGCGGTCAATGTCTCTCCGGGTTCACTGACCAGCGACAGCGGTCAGAGGCTACAGGGAGTCTCCTCAGAGCAAAATGACATTTAAAGGGTTTATTTTTTTTTTGCATTTCAGTAATTACCACTGAAGGTGTTGGATCCCATATAGTCACCAAGTAGGTCGCCTGACATTTTCATGGTTTTATTAATACCGGAACATCTGCTGAAAAACAGTGACCTAGAAACTAATGTTATATTTACTTTTCTCAGGGGTATTGGCAGGTTTGGATTGGGGGGGGGGGAGCTTCATATTAAATCAAATAATCATGGTTATAGTTTACCGATGCATTTTTATTGTTTTATTTTTTTTTACATTAACAAACAATCTGAATTTTGATTATCATATCTATACCTTGCATATTTTCTACGTTAAATAAATTATTAAAAATGAGAAAAAAGACATCTGGGGCTCAGACGATCATAAGGCGAATCAGTTCTGACGATTGAAGAACAAAATGCTTTGTTTGACCCATCAGTAGCAGACTGTTGTTGTTTACAGAGCTGCCATTTAAAGTGCTGTGCCATTCAATGGTAGTTTGATTCAGTTCGGTTCAATTCAGAAAAGAGAAGAGTGACCTTAGTTTCTCAGTGTTCGAAAACAGCTCAGATAGATTCAGTGTTTCCTATTTTCCTCAAAGACTCATTAAGCTGCTGATCAGTTCCTGTGGAGCCATCGCAGAGAGCGGATGTGTTTCATTTCATAACCACCAGAGATCAGCGCTTCCCTCGGTGCCAGCAGCCAGGAAGTGACTGCACTGTATTTTTAGACAATGAGGAATATCTTAAAGGTGCAGTGTGTGGGATTTAAGTGAAAGATTTGATGTGTGTATTCATCATCTGAGCCCTTTACATTTACATTGAAAGCAAATCAAGGCAACCATGTTGCACCGCCATGATTGTACAGTAGCTCTGAAGGGACAAGATAAACATAATTTGAGTTGTTCTAATAACTGAACCATCCATAGACTTGTCCATTCTAAGTTACTGTAAAAACATGGTGGTGCAATATGGCGGCTTCCTTGGAGTGGACCTGTATAGACTCACACCACAAACACTGTAATTATTCAGTTTTCTGCCAATGGAGAATGGAAAGTCTCTCTTGAACCTTACACACTGCACCTTTAAAGTAGAATTAAGAGCTTTTAATTATGTCAAACTTCAACAGGGTGGGTCACAAAGTCATGCTGCTGGAGATTTGTAGCTGGAGGTGAACCCTATTTTTTTTCCCTCACTGCCTTGTTCTTTCCTGTGAAAAGGTTACGAGAGAGAGTGAGAGAGAGTGAGAGAGAGAGAGAGAGAGAGTGTGTGTGTGTGTCAGGGAGAGAGAATGGAGAGGGACAGGAGGAAGACTGAGAGAGAAATGTGCCAAATACACACGCGCACACATCTATTGACACCCTCTCTCTCTCCCTCCCTCCCTCCCTCTCTCTCTCCCTCCCTCCCTCCCTCCCCCCTCTCCCTCTGCGGTGGACTGACCCTTTTGTTTTTTTGAGTGTTTCTTTGCTGCCTCTGACTCACAGTCTGCCGGTCTCTCCGGCACCTCAGAGCACAGCTAATGGGAGCGACTCAGTCAGTGAGGCCCAATTCTCCGACCATTCAAAAGGTCAGCGCAGAAACCCAAGACAATGAGTGCGGTGGGAAAAGCCCCGGCAGACCCCCGTCACCATTATATCAGCGCAACCTCAGGTTACATCGCAGCTGGAATGACTCGTTTGGCAAAGGTTATGAATATAAATGAAAGCTGCTGCACGTCACTACACTGTGAATTTAGCTGAACAGTGTCACTGCCCCCCCCCACACACACACACACACACACTCTCTCTCCCTGTGTCCTTGTACCAGCATATTCTATTTTCGATTTTCAGCCAAGCCTCAATAAGAAATTGCCATTTAGGATAAAGAGCAGAAAAGTGAGAAACCAGAAGTTGTCGCTTTCGTAAAGCAAGAATGAATCATTCTAACTCTTCTCCCTGATGTGGACGGTTTCACGGAGAGTGGGAAAACAGGAGCTGGAGCTGTGGACAGTGCAGGGTCTAAAAACTATAGAGGTGAATTAAACATATTCAAGGCCTGGTACCAACTACAATTTCAGTCTGGATCAGTCATTTTCAGACTTCCCCATGACAACTGTACAGGGTGTGAATTTCTTTTGATGTTGCTTGTTGACGTTGGGAATTGTGCATCATTTAGGGCGTGGCCTCTTGAGTGACACCTGGGTCGACCCGGCACGTTCTGTGGAAGCTGCAATAGATCCAGGGGCCCACCCCCGGCTCTACCTGTGCTCCGCCTCTTTGCCTCTTTTTGGACAAACAAGGAAGTAGGCGGAGTTAGGCATCAGTAACGTAGCGACGCGTGAGCTGCCAACTACGAGCTGCCCGTGTATTTCAGACTGAAACGCAACGAAGACGTAAATACGCCGAATTTGTGCAATATTTCTTTCAATATTAAGTTACGTGTTTTGAATTCTCTCATGCATGTCATGGAAAAGTGGAGTTTAGTTTGCTCCCCGGTTACGAGAGTCTCCTGGCTCTTGCGGACGAGCACAGCTCGGATGACGCCTCACCGCGTTGAGCCATATGGGTCAAATCGTCGAATTCGGTTTGATTGACCGAGACGGAATCGCCTTTGTGACGGAGTAACGGTCAACAACTTTTCACCACGCAGCGAGTGAAGGAGGGTTTTCACGGCAACAACGGTGGCGTTCATCCTCCGCTTCAGTCCTGCGAGGATTCAAGCGCTCTGTGTTGAAGCGGCTGAGATCCGCTTGGGTCGGCTCTTGCTCTTCCCTCGTCGTCAGCACAAGCTTTGAGATTCCACGGGAAAGGTATTGTAGCGACGGCGACTCTCCGGGGCTCTACACAACGCGGCTCCGCCTACAGCTCCCGCATGGATCCGCCATCAGCCGTGTGCGCGCACATCCACGCACATCTTCCCAGCATCTGTGTGAATACGCGCCCATTTCTCAATTACCTGTCTGACTCGGGCCTTTCATGTTTTATGACAAAAGCCGGAGACGCTTATGAAACATCTGGTGACACTCTGAACCCCTTCCTCTCCGTCTCCCGTCTCTGAACACAGGCCCTTATTAGCAGCCTGTGCAGTGTAAAGGAGTTTATCAAGATGAGACCTCCCTTCTTCTCCTGCACCTTGGTCCGTTCCACTGAACCACGTAATGAGCTGATTAGCATTTTGGCAGCGGCTCCGTCCATGGATGAGGCGGCGACGGCAGAGGAGGACGCGGAGGGACGACGGACAAAGAGGAGAAGTGGGAGCGAAGGCGACGGAAAAGAGCGCAGGAGGAGGAAGGAGAGAGAGAGAGAGAGAGAGAGAGATGGTGATCAATGAAATGTGGCCCCCATCTGTGTCCGCTGCACAGACTCCTTTACTTTTTAATGAAAAGAGAGGAGATGAGAAAAAAAGACGGGCGGCTCACGTCTGGTAAAATAACAGATGTGGCGGAGGAGGATGGAAAGTTGAGATCGTCGTAGCAACCGATAGAAACGACTTTACCTGGGCACAGCCCTGATAACCACACACGAGCCTTTCCGCAGTGGGAGGATGGTTGTCATTGTTAAGCGCAGCCCTGAAGGTAACAAGGGACTACATCTCTCTCTCTCTGTCTCTCTCTCTCTCCCTCTCCCTCTCCCTCTCCGGCACAAATGAGTTGACTTTTGTCTAACACGCCCACAGCTGTGATATAATCAGTGAAAGTGAGCAGACTGAAAATGAGAAAGCCGGGAGATTGATTTTTCCTTTCGACTGCGAACCGACTGTACGAGTCCGGAGTCGCAGATGTGCCCAGGCGATCGCTGATAAATCCTAAGATGAGGTGGAGCATGAACTCTGTGTGTCCAATAAGATCCAATCAATTGGGTTTACGGCAACTCTGAGTCTATTTGTTTCCATATCAGCTTCGACCCACTGCAAGTTACACTTACAATGCAAAATACTGACAATGAAATAAGTCACCATGGTGATGGAATGTTTCATTATGAAACCCCTGCACCTTTTATTTGGTGCCTGTGTAAAAGGTCCATAACATGTTGACCAGAATCTAAAATCATAAATATCTAAAAGTAGAAGTAGTGGAATTCCCATCATGAGTTCTTACTTGAGGATGCAAGGGAAGGGGGTCTGATTGGCTTCTATAGTGGCCCTTTTCTGTGATTTGTTTAAATTACAGGCTCCAGGTCTTACAGTAAGCTATGAATAACTGTAATCTTCATCTATAAAAAAAATAAATAATGCATGGATGTTGGAACGTATAATCGGCGCCTCTGTGGCCCAGTTCTTTGCCCCTGTTTTTAGAAACTCCAGATCTGCCACTGCACATCCTGTTGAGGCTTTCCCCTTGAATGCAACCAACTGAAACCATTCGTAATGACCCTTTAACATTTAGAAATTAAAATGTCAAAATTTCCAGTCAGATATTTAAAGGCAGTAGGGTTTGGTCACATCTAGTGGTGAAGTTGCCCACTGCAGCTGAACACCCTTCACCCCTGGTGATGCAACGTGGCTCTCTCCACAGAGACTCTGGCAACATAAAAGCTGTACATTTGCTTTGAATTCAAATTTCTACCAATTTACGAGAAAGTCTTTTCACTTTAATCTTACAGCCTGGACCTTTAAGTGCAACATGTTGAGCTGAACTGAACTAACGACTCTGTGGACAGGATTCCTGCAGAGCTGCAGAGCATTTCATGTAGATACCTGCTCCTCTTCATCAAAGTGAGCTTCATCTCACTGGGGGAACGGAGGCTTAATAATTCAGCGTGCAAGTCTGAGGCAGCGTGAGACGGACGGGAACATGAAACGACTTGTCATTCTGGAGAGACTGGAGATTTACAGACTTTAGAGCTCTCTCTCACACACACACACACACACACACACACACACACACACCCACCCACCCACCCACACCCCTCCTGCTTCAAACCCGACTCCATTCAAAACCCCAGTGTCAACACTTTGACACCTTGAGATGACACTTCATACAAAGTCCCCTCGTGGCACTACCTGACACAGTGGATGTGACAAAGCAGGCAGACCAATCACACATTGGCAGGGCTCTGACAACAGGAAGTGTGTATGTGCATGTGTGTGTGTGTGTAAAGTCATGACTCAGCTTTTCTTCTCCGGCAGCAAAGTTTTCACAAACTCAACAAACTCTAGAGGTTTCAGGTAGAGACCAAATCAGGTTTCCCTATTGATCCGACGGTGCCAAGCCCGACCGTGTTTCCCACCAGCGGCACAACAGCGATTACTGCACAGGCCTCGACCTGTTAGCCTGAGATCCCTCCTTCCATCCCCTCCAGGCGGTGGAGGCTTCCCGGCACCGGTGAGAACACAGTGCACTCGCCATTTTCATGCCGAGTCATTTTTTGTGTCCCTCCCTCAGTTCGACTGTAAACACTCGTTACCTGGACTAAACGAACCAATAACGTGGAAACAGGCAGCACAGCGGAGGAGCGGGTCGATGCACAGACACTCCCTCCTCCCGTCGAGCAGGAAGTGGAAACGCCAATCGCCGAATCACTCATTCCAATCCATCGCTGGTGTTTCACCTGAGCCGCTCGGCAGGAAGTCGCCTGGCAGAGGAAGTAACCGCAAGAATGACGGCGACTAAAGTAAACATCGCCTTGTTGGCGCCGTGACTCCGGCCTCGGTTTGACGGGTTTTTGAAAACGTCTCATTCCGAAAAAACTAAATCTGTTCGGAAACACACACCCTCTGTGTGCCACGTCAAGCCGCCCACACTCACGGGACATGCCATTGCGGGCCACACGCCTTTAAGGGCGTCCGTTTAAAAAAAAGGTCCAGTGTGTACGATTCCTCTCTCTATTGGCAGAAAATTTAAAATTTTAAATAATTACACTGACGAGTGTGTAATCATAGTTTTCATTGCTCTCGAATGAGCTCTGTTATACTTACACTGGGGTGGGTTCTTTCTACATAGATCTATTTACAGTGGCCCATAATGGACAATATAAACATGTCTTCATGATAGCTGAAGGTTGCCATAGCTACTTCCACATCATCAAATCCTACACACTGTACCTTAAAACAGATGAAGCAGTACATCCTAACAATAACATACTTCTAAAAAAATTTAGGGGTTTCCTACAGAACTTGGCAAAACTCTTCTTTCTCCATGTTTTCCAGTACTCGTGGGTTGTGTGGGTGCATGGAAGCGGTGTTTGTAGTTCAAACGATCCACCAGGAGAGGGCGCACTTCACGACAGAGAAGATTTTTTTCCGAGGCAGCCATCTTCAATTTCCACCCTATCTCCTCTCTGAGATGACGTCACTGCGGCGGTCAGCGGCAGACGCATCAATGCGCTGGACACTTCCTACACTAGGCGGGAGTGGCTGACCAATCACAAGAGACTGAACCAGCTGGCCAATCAGAGCAGTCTGGGCCTTTCGAAGAGGGAGGGGCCGGAGCTCTTAAAAGGTGATGGAGTGGTGGACAGTGACCTCATTCATCAACCTGATCTAGTGGTCACACTACTCATCGTGCACGGCCTCGAAACAAGTTTAATGGATCTCGGTGCCAGACCTGGAATGAAGGTACCATTTAATAATAATAATAACATTTACTTGAATATATACAAAGGCAGAGACATTCATGAGGAGACAAATGAATTACAAACCAAAAAATTAACCGCTATTGCTTTAAAGATCTGAATAAGACTTTGCTGTGAGCAATGTTTTATTCTGAAAGGTCACTGTTTGAGGCACTCCTCTAATCCTCTCAGAGTAATTGAGTCGGCAGTTTTGTGGCGTCTATACAAGCTGTGCTTTTACTCACTCTGTTAAAGCCCTGATCAAAGCTCCATGCCGGGGAACACAGTGGATGCACTGAAGTGACTGCGAACTGTTCCAGCACATCAATTAGTGCGGCTGACTTATCATTTGTCTTTTTCCATTTGTGCATGTGTGTGTGTGTGTGTGTGTGTGCGTGCGTTCGCCTGCTGTGTGCGAGAGAGTCGAGATGTTGGCAAGGGCACACGAAGCATTATCAAACCTCCACTATTTGCCTTCCCACTCAGGGCACAGCGTCGCCTCCACCCCCATCCTTGCTGTTTTGTGTATTCTCTTCACTTTATGAAGACTAAAGTCATTATACCGCAGCCAGACTCATAAATCTCTCATCCAACAGTCACCCACATGCACACAAACTCTGCTGCAGTGAAGTAGCATGGAGATTTAGATTTGGATTTTCTTCATATGCCCGATCACCATATCTTATCCTGACGGATTTTCATTCAAACTGTCGTATGAACCCCGATATTTAGTTTCTGGTGAAGAAAAAAATAAATAAATAACCTGCGAGGCAACACACTCACCTGCATCTCCTTCTCTCCGTACTTGGAGGGGTTCTTGCTGCCCTGGCTCTTCCTGCGCAGCTTCTTCAGCTCGGCCTGGCACTTCTCCAGACTCTCCCCTTTGCTCTTGTGCTCCATCTGGTATTTCTTCAGGGCAGCCTGCGTGGGGCGACACATTGAACACCAGGGTCACCCATGGCAAAGGTCAAGGCAATGAAATGTTCATACATTTCATTCTTCACACGATACATTACTCACAGCCTTTCACCACAGTGCATTTGCAAAGATTGTAATTGACTCAATGATTTCGGCGCATTACTGTTGTGCAGCTCGGCATGACGCACAGGAGCATTTTTAGTTTCAGTTGTTTTAGTTCAGGAAATCAAAATTCTTTAAGGATCCAGAGCGTAGAATGTAGAGATGAGGTTTGAAACAAAAAACAGTCATGTTTTTATCACTGCATTTAGTCTGAATGTATAAAGTGTTTTCATTAGCATAGAATGAACCCTTTATATTTGCATCGTCTCTATGGAGGCTGCCATCTTGCACAACCGTGTTATCACCCAGAATAGACGAGCAACTTGCCACTTCACCAAAATCCGGCACATTGCACCTTTAAAAGCCCTGTATTGGTGCAGTATTTGTCTTCCAGGTTTGATTTTATTCAGTGATGAACATGCTTTGAATCCACTTCTGCATCCAAAGTAAAAAATAAAATGAAAAATAAAATGTTCGATTACAGTCTGATGCAAATAGAAATGTAATTTGCAGAACGAGTAAACAAAAAGCGGAATGACTTGCAGGGGGATTTTTAAACAACAGGACTTTATCCATTTACTCTGTTTAATTCCCTTGTGATAATTTACTTATTGAGAGGAGGAGAGAGAGAGAGAGAAAAAAAAAAAAATAAACTTCTTTTCCAGGCTGTACAAGCTCTGTTGCTATAGTAACCGTGTCTGGTGTGACAAAGCTCATGTGCTTTCCCGTACGAGGCAGAATTGGCGGAGGGAAGCTTGCACACGGAGGGTTCAGCACCCACATTTGCATAGTGCAAGACGGCGAGGACGCACGGAGGTAAGTAAACATCCTCCAAGTAACACTTCGGGCAGGAAGAAGTCGCTGATGGAAAGCGGAGAGATTGTGACACATGCAGCGTTTGGATTCGGAAACCGAAACAACCGCAGGCCATCGCAACAGCTGGGCGTTTCCATGTCAGCCTCATCTGCATATTCAATTCACTGCCCGTCTTTTTTAAATATCAATCGGTTTGGAGAACAGTCTTTGTGTCATGTTGTAATCCTGTTCACGTTCGGATGGACATGAATAAATAAAGTTGTCAGGGGGGGAAAAAAAAGTCTCCGAAGGTCTGAGTGAAGCTGTAATGGAATCCCATAACATAATGTGAGTGCGTTGGCATGGTAACACTTCCTGCTCCCTTGTCTGAGGGTCGATGGGCTTTTTTCAATTGCTTTTTGGATACAGGCCCAAAAATAAGGTCTGTGGTCAAGAGGATTTGAAATTAACATTTTGGATTTACAGTGCTGAACTCGACCCACTCATTAATTGTAATATTTGTACATTATTACCCTGTGATGGGTTTTAACCCAAAGGTGGTTGAATGAGAGCACAGCCCGTCAGCGACACCGACACTCTGCAACCATTCAAAATGCTTCTTGAGATCCTTTTGACTTTTGACTAGCATGATGGGGATGTCCTGATTGGTCAGTAAAAATGTGTCGTTCCTGCGGCGCTCTATACTCAAGTCACGGTTAATGAGGTCAGTGGAGCTGTCCTCCCAACGCTGTCTCCTCCACTCTCCGCCATTGTGCCGTTTCCTCACCAGATCGTCTGAGACCAACTTTGCAGGACAACGTCGTCTCTCGAGTTTGGGGCAAATGAGCTGCACGGTTCCCTTTTACAATAGGAGATCAAATGAGGCCCCCTGGGGGAGAGTCTCCACACTCCTCATAGATCAAGTGATGATTGGAGAAGACTCGGTTGGAGACTACGAGGGGAAACAAAATAAATCAATAAAGTTTACCAAAGTTTATCGCTCTACTGAGCTAAAAGTTTATCCTCATTAACAAAGCAGAAGCCTGTTTTGTTGCCAGTAGCTGCGCCTGAAAGTCTCAGTCAAAACCACCACACGGATGCGACTATGTTAGACTATAAATATGTTTCACTTTAAATAGGATCGGAGTGGAAAGCAGATAGAAAATCCACTTAAGCCTAATCTGCCATAAAAATAGCGATTCAATTTGAAATCTGTGTTTTTTTTAATAAATCTTTTCTGAGGTTCCTGCCCAAATGTTGACCTCTGTGTGATGACTCAAGCGAGTGTGAGCCGTATGTGAGAAAACGAGAGATATATATATATATATGAGAGAGAGAGAGAGAGAGAGAGAGAGAGAGAGAGAGAGAGAGAGAGAGAGAGAGAGGATGCACCGCTGGGAACATCACATGCACCAGCACAGGGAAAAAAAATAAAAAAATGAAGAAAGAGAATAAACGAAATAAAAATCTGCAGGCTTTCTCTTTGAGTCCTTTTTGAACCGAGTCAAAATTTCACATGATTAATTCATGAAGTGTGAAGCAAAATGATCACAATTATCAGCGCGGCGGATCTGTGGGGAAATTCATTAAAGTAATGGATGTTAAATCCGCGGGGACAAAACGAGACGGGGATGTTTGAAAAGGCGTCAGCATCCGAGAGCATGAAACAGCCCTCTCATCTTTGAGATCGACTCCGACAGCAAACACACATCAGGCAGCGGCACAAACGACTCGCACGCATGTACGGAATAATCAGTCCGCATTTGAAACTTCAAGTTCCATTCCAATTTGATGGGTTGAAGTACAGCGTGTGGGAGTTAGCGATATCTAGTGGTGAAGTTGCAAGGTGCAGCTGAGCACCACTCACGTCCACCTTCCCTTATGAACTTAGGACATAGAACCTATCGCATCCTTCGGTTTTGGGCGACATGGCTGCCTCCGCATGGAGGACACACTATGATGTCACTACGAAAGGGCTCATTCGAGGATAATCATTAGCATGTGCAAGCGATTGTGCCCTGGTGAAACAATGTGATTATTATTTGTGTGCCCGATTTCGCCCAAACTCTTGCAGACTGGACCTTTAAAGCAAAGAGTTGCTGTGTGCATCACACAATACGACAATTCCATATGATACAATGGGATGTATGGTGATATCATCCCATCCCCCAAAACAACAGGCACAGAGCTGCTCCACACTCAGCCCACAGCCCACTCATTCTAAAGATATCACATGTAGACCAGCTCCACAGTGCTCTCTCACACACACACACACACACACACACACACACACACACACACACACACACACACACACACACACACACACACACACACACACAAAGAGAGAT
>JAFBJT010005600.1:67399-116013 GCA_016785325.1 Chascanopsetta lugubris
TATGTGTGTGTGTGTGTAAGTGTTGTACACACACACACACACACACACACATGCATATCAACATACACTGTATATAAGAGGAAGCATTTGGAGCGCTGAGGAAAACAATAGTATAAACTCAATGTCCACTTTATTAGGCACACTTAGAATATTCAAATCCAGCTGTTTCCCGCCGTAAAAACACTGTCACGGAGATGCAGCTTCCACTGTGTGAGTATAGGTAGAAATCACTCCGAGTGCACTGTCCTCCACTTTCTTCATGGTGTTGATAATAAGTCATTTCACCCCATCACATCATCGCCACCATTGTATTGGCGCATTGTGCGTTAAAGAGGCCACTGAGTGTGTTTGCATCCGAGTCGTGCAGCTGGAGGAGTTCAGGTTCAACATCTGGCAGCAGTTTGACATCACCGCTCAGTGTCTGTTACAGCAGATGTGTTGCTCTACTTAATAGATATAATCATGTTTACGCTGTCGGGATAATACATCCCCATGCCTGCAACAATCTGTTTGTTTTCAAGAATAACACCAAGATATAGGACTTAATGACATCCTGAGGTGAAGTGACGTGTTGCAGCTGTAAACCGCCAACACTCACCCTTCACCTCCAAGAATGTCGAGAGCCTGTGACAGACATGCGGAGTCATCGTTACACCTGAAAAGGTGTTTATTTTGTCCAGGTTGCAGCACGTCAGCGCCTGATGTAAATAGAAAGGGCTCATTGTCACGTAATGACAAACATCCTTCTGTGACAACACACTCCTCCACACGTAAATGTGGTTACTTTAAAGGTGCAGTGTGTAGGGATTTGGTGACCTCTAGAGGTGAAGTTGCCTGTTGTGTCCATGACCTCGCCCTCGCCCCTCTGAACATGCAGGAGAAGCTGTGGTCGACTTCAGTTGTCATTCAAACTCAAAAGATGTTTAATTCGCCCACTTTTACTACAGTCAAAAACATGGCGGCCCCCGCAGAGAGGACCCGCTCCTCATGCATTAATGGGCTCATTTAAGGGTAACGAGAAAAAAACATTTAGGTGATTATACATTCATGAAAATGTCAGTATGGGATTGTTTTGTAACATTTTTAGAAGTGACAAAAATGCCCGAAATCTTTCACACTGCACCTTTAAACTTCGGACAATATGTTAATATTCCACACTATTCCACACTGGACCGCTGTTGTCTTGGAGAGATGTTCAACATGTTTTAAAAAGACTTAAATAACTCTGTGATTCAGTGCTGATTGTAAATGAGTGAATCCTAAAATCTGTCCTGGACTCCCCTGGCTCTGTGCCATGACCTCCTGAGGGGCCACACCCCCTTTTTCCACCCACAGTGGAAGAGGACTGCCCTTGATGGGTTCTGTTCTACTGAACTATTTATATTCACCACTTCTTTAAGTGTCGTTCACTCCTCTGCTCCCCTCACCACTGTCCTGTGTCCTTGGAAAGCAGAGAGGAGGTCTAATTGTGTGTGTGTGTGTGTGTGAGTGTGAGGAGGGAGAGAACCACCCATGGAGCTCCCTGCCCCTGACACACACACACACACACACACACACACACACACACACACACACACACACACACAGTGAGGGGAAGTGGTGCTACATCATAAACTAAACAAAATCAGGAACAAGTCCAGTGTTTATTCAAACTGAGTTCAAGGACAAACTGCAGCTCAACAATGAGGTGGAGGAGGGAACCCACCACCCCACCCCACCCCCCAGCCACCATCCCCCCACCCCACCCCCCCTCTCTTTCTATTTTCTTCATCAAGGTCAACAAAGACCGATCCTCTCGAACAGGGGTGTCCAACATGTGGCCCGTGGGCCAGAACCGGCCCGCCACTTTGCAAAGATTGAAGACCTTCACTGCAATTATTTAACATAAGTAACTGCTATTTTTAGAACAAGTCGGAGTTGTTGTCGTTATTCATGGAGTTATTATGTTGTTATTTTCCGAGTCCAGTCCACTTTAGTTTAAATTGGGTTCTATCTGGCCCCTGAACTAAAATGAGTTTGACACCTTTGGTCCATAAAACTCATCATGTGTTGTTGGACGTGAGGATGTGATGGCGCAGAGTAAGAAAGAGAGGATAATACACAGCACATATGTATATAAACATGTTCAAACCACACTGATGGTGATGATGCTATGGTTGTTTACAGCGACGAAGGTATTCCGCTAATGGTCTTCAGCGTTGATGGCGATGTTTTGAGATGAATCCTCAAAAGGCTGTTCTTTGTTTGTGTGGATCCAGATGTGTTTCTCTGGTGTCGTCGTGGGAAGATATTTGGAATCGTAGACATCTGAAGGGCTGGCGATGGCTGAACAGCTGGATCCTGGAAACCCTGTGATGCAACCGGGTTGTGTCTTTCATTAGATGGTCTGTGTTTGGTAAATATTGATGTGGCGCTAACTCCACGCAGCCAGTTTGGAATAATGCAGAGCAGACATCCTGCAGACTCAGATACCTTTTAGAAATCTGTATTTCACATGTGACGTAGTATTCCAGTATTTGCTTTCATCTGTGTTTGCCTGATTGTTTGTTGGATTAGACAGAAGCTCACAGACAGATCATCTTGAAAGTTTGGAGATGGATTCATCCAAAGTCGAGGAGAGACCCATTTAGTTTTGGTTTAGATCTGGATTAAGAAGCCGATCCAGGAATTTCCTTTCCCTTTCCTTATTCATGTTCTTCAACATGTTCCCTCTTGAATTCTCAGAGAACAGTTCATGGACCATGGATCCAAATAAAGGTTGATAGTTCAGGGTCTGTCTCCTTCGAATGAGCCCTTTGTATTCGTAGAAGGAGTGTGTCCTCTTCATGGAGGCTGCCATCTTGTATCACCATGTTTTTACAGTGGCCCAGAATGGATATTTTTAAAGATTCTCCCATGTTGGGTGTGTCCAAATCTTTCTTCACTGAGGGCCACATACAGAGGAACACTTCTACACATACTTCCAAACAAAATAAATCAAATGCCCGTAAATGATGGTTGATCATTGAATTCTGCTCAAATACAATCAACATTTCCAGAAACATTTTTTTTTTCAATTTGGAACAAAAAGAATTAGAATATATCTCAATTTGCTTCCAAAGGCGGCTGCTCCATCCACTGAGCCAATAATGCTGACATAGCAACATTGGAGATTTATCTTCAATGAAGTACAATCAAATTTCGTGTGGGCCACATTCCTCTGTATTTTTAGAATTTGATGTGGGCCAATCAGAACTGGTCTGTGGCCTGCAGATGGCCCGTCGGCCCTAGTTTGGACACCTCTCCAATCCACCCCGATGTCATGAGACGGGAAGAGTGTGGTGAGAAGGAGTTGGCTCCAAAAGCAAAGTCATCCTTAGCTGTCACTCAATCTTACACACTGTAGCTATAAATGTAGTTTTGCAATGTGCTGATGATTAGCTTTTTATTTGTTGTGATTGATTTGTTGTGGGTTGTTGAGATCAGTAGAATGTTCATTTCAGATCTTGGAAAAGGCATCTTTATGTCATTTTTACTTCGTGAAGTCGAAGGCAAAGTGCGGAATTCCCAAGAGAGAAAGTGAAGAAGTTTGTGTGCATCCATCATTTTCTTCAGTAAAGAAAAGAGGGATGGGGGTGTAGGGAGGGGGGGGGTGTCATGCCTGTCATTGTGGGTCTGAAATGTGAGGGTCACTGAAGGGCTTTGTGCGTCAGAAACCGTGGGGCCACAACAAAGTCAGTGCGGGGGAGTGAGGGGCCGGCGGTGGGGGTGTTGCACACATTGAATAGGTTAGGAGGGCCACAGTGAGCGGCCTTCCCTTTGAGAGAGGAAGAGGAGGAGGAGGAGGTGAAGTGCATTCTGGGACCAAACAGTGGCAGGTCTGAAGGCCCCCAAGAGAAGGGGGGGGCGGGGGGGGGGGCGGGGGGGCCCGTGGCGGGGGGGGGGGGGGGGGGGGGGGGTGAGGGGGCCAGTGTCGGCATGTCTTTGTGCAGCCTTTGTTGAGGCGAGTCGCACCGAATGAAGAAGGATGATTTTATTCAGGCTTTTTTGGCACAGGCGCACACACACACACACACACACACACACACACACACACACACACACATAAATGAGCATGGTTGACCCTCTCCTCTGGGAGAAGTCATGCGTTTTTGATGCAATCACCTCCAGGATGAGTGAGCCCAGCCTGGCACCTCCAACACTTTATGATGTGCATTTGTTTTCAGTAAAGTTGGCCGTGTTGTTTTTTTTTTTTTTCCATAACATGGAGGATCCATTGACTCGTTGTTTACATTTTGCGGGGCCTCTTACTGTCACTGAAACCTCGATCCCCCCCCCCCCCCCCCCCCCCCCCCCCCCCCCCCCCTTCCACCTCCCCGCCCGGTCCCATCCCCCCGGGTCCTGTTTGAAAGTCCGGCCTGCTGCCATCATGTCTCCACGTCTCTTCATGCACAGTTTGGACTTAACCTCTTTAACAGCGTTTTTTACAGCTCGGGCGGTTTTCATTGTGTTTAATCTGGGCCTGTAAAATAAATCAAACTAACTCTGGAACCCCAAACCCTGCATTTCATGGCAGCCGTCACTCACTGGCTGCAGTCGTGAGTGTGATTAAGTGTGGCGAAAGCTTGGCCATGGGAAACCTTTCCCCCGACTCTGTGCGATTCTCTCGTTGGCTGTTTTGCGGCAACTCGCACGTTTCTGTTTACGAGAAAGTTTCATGTAAACCGAAGAGACTGTTTTCTGTTTGTTCTTTGTGGTACTTTTCACGTTTGGCTTCGCCCATTCTTTTTTGCTTGATCCATCCCCCCTCTGTCTCTGTATTTAAAGGTACAGGACGCCGGATTTGTCTCTAAAAACAATGAATCAGCTCACAAACACAGAAGTAATCCCCCATAATCATCTATAATGAGCGTGTGGTGGTGTGTTCAGCTGCAGGGACGCTGCTCTCCCCCTTTGTTTTCTTATTATCTTGCAAAAGTGCCTGCAATTCTCCAAATACCAACTACAGAAGAGCAGCCAGCCGTATCAAAACCCACAAATCCTGCATACTACACCTTTAACATGCTGTGAAAGCAGGCAGTGTTATGGTACGTCGTAGTTTATACCAGGATTCAAACATGTTTAATTCATCTCTATAGTTGAGTCTGTGGGGATTGACTCACTTTTGGAGCCAGCCTCAAGTGGCCACACCGTGAACTTCAAGTTTTTTCTACTTCTGTGTTGGCTTCATGCAGCTAAACAAGACAGCAGCCTCTCGGGGACATTACGTGTTACAGGACACACAGGAAATAAGGAACGCTGAGAAAGTGTCACAAAATCATATTCCGCTGATGAATCTGCTTAAATGCTTATTGGTGACTGAATGGTGTTTTGGTAATCTGTCCGCTTGCACATGCACACTTGTGTGTTAACATGCAAAATCAAAATCAAGAACGTAAACGCTCCGTCACATCGAGTCAGGCTCCTTTCAAAGCCTCAGCGGTGAGAACGAGACATATGTGGGTCAGTCCGTTGGCCGTTAGCACCGAGTCGTAAATCTGGAGTAATTGGTCTGAGATATCAGCGAGCGGCGGCGGCAGCGCCGGCGCTGGTCGCATGCCAAGGTGCTGAGGTAATGAGCGCTGGCCTCTGCAGCCCGGTTCTGCAGGATGACAGTGAGTGAGGGCTGGAGGTGGGCGCCGAGGAGGCCTGAAGCTCAACTGACCCAGATTGTTGTCGGAGGGGTTAAGAGTTCGCAAGAAACAACTCCATTCATGGACATGGGGTGGGAAACGTGCACAGGCCTTGGAAATGCGTTGGTTTCTGTTTCACAAGTGTGAGCTGGTCCCGGGTTTATGAAAACAGAGGTTAGTCGTTGAGCTACCGGATCACCCGCACAGATGGGATGATCTCCTCCCAGCTGGTCGCGGCAGGGTGGACTCCCCATTAGCGCACGGATCTTGAACCAGAAACCTCAAACCGAGGCAATCTGTTCCCTAAGCTGCTGCGCCTTCGTCTGTCAGTCTGGTCCGGTGCATCTGGACCAGCTGTGACGAAGGGCCCCTCCGACCCAAAACCACGAGAGAGGCAGCGTTTCCAGAGGAACAACGTGTGGACAGAGGGCGAGCGAAGAGGCAAAGACGCGAGGCGAGAACGAATCCTGGGCAGGACCGAACGTATCCCCGTCTCCTACAAGAATGCGAGAGGCAGGGTGGAGGTGACATGACGGAGAGAGACCGGAGTGGTGAAGCTCCAGCGCCCAACATACATCGCCCACACACGGGCAAAGTGATCACACCCTCCAAATGAATCGCCCGGGAGGAAAGGACTCATCGTCAGTGGTTCGTGGAGGATGTGTCAGGACACGGAGGATGAAGCAGAAGATGATGATGATGATGATGATGTAAGAACAAAGGGCAAGTTGCAACATCAGCGGGAACTGAGACACACTCGTGCCCCGCGGCGTCAGTTCTGGCCATTTCATCACAGCTCGTTTGTTTGCCCCCAGGAGGTAGAAAACGTGGAGCCTGAGAGACCAGAGAGAAAAACTTGCCCTTCACAGGGTGGCCACTAGAGGCTGCGCTCCAAAAGAGGGTCGATCTCCATAGACTTGGAGATAGATTTTGGTCTCAGTCGGTCACATGTTTTTCTGTGACAACTGGACAGGAAGTCATTTTTTTTTTTCTCATTTGCTTATTTCCGTTTGATCGAGGTTTGACGTTGTGCATCGTTTAGGGGCGTGGCCTCTTGAGTGACACCTGGGCTGACATGGCACGCGGATCGTGGATGCTGCTTCATGCACCAGGGGCCCGCCCCCAGCTCTGCCTGTGCGCCGCCTCTTTGCCCATTTTTGGATGAACCAGGAAGTAGGAGGAGTTAGGCATCGGCACGATGGCGACGAGTGAACCGCCCGCTACCGGCCACATCAGCACTCAAGCGCCAGAAACCTGTGGGTGACGTCACGGACGCTACGGCTTTCAAACTGCCGAGTGATCATCAGTTGAAACGACAGTACATCGACCACGCAGGCCGCTCGGCCAACGCGATTTCAACATAGTTCGCGGAATTTATTTGAGCTGAGTTCCCGCAGAGAAAAGTTTGTCTTATAGCAGCGGGCAGGTTGTTGGTGTTGGCTCACAGATGGAAGGGATCGGCAAGACGTGTGTTGTTTGGCCCCCGGCCGTCGCTGCGTGTGATCGATCCCACGCGGGGAGTCGGGTTCGTGTCGGCAGAGCGGAGCAGTGTGGGAACGTTCAGGTCCAGATTAGATACAGAAACCACGTCGCCGCCGATCGGCTTTTCATCCCGCGGCTCGTCGACAACATCGTCAGTCAGGACTCGGCTTCCCGCGGGAGAGGCGCGGGATGTGTCGGTGCCGAGGTAACGAAGATCCGAGGGTGGCAGGTCATCAGAAGGCCCAGGACCTCCTCTCACCCGCCGCGTCCAGACCACTGCTTTCTCAATAAGTCGTGGTCCCGAGGCTCTGATGCGCCGTGAAGTGTAAAGTACGTGGGTCTCGCGCAAACACAGACAATCTGGACCTGACCGGGAAAGCGCTGATTCAGCACATTCCCAGAACCGCCGGCAAACAAGTGGAAAGTATTCATTGGTTGCAGGGGGTGGTGACCTTTCTGCTCGACCCACGGACTCTGCCGCGCGCACGCACTCACACATGCACGTGCGCGCGTGCACGTACACACACACACACACACACACACACACACACACACACAGACACACTCTCAGTGTACATCTGGATTCCTCACAAGCCAGGGAGGTGCATCATTAGCCAGAAGTTCTCGATTCACAGATCATGTGACTGGTTTGAGCTGAGCCGTCTCCTCCACTTGACTTTGGGCAATAGTCAGACAGTACACGGTTATGTGTTGTAGCATTAGCATGTAGCATTTAGAGTGAACGACCTCTTGATGGTGCCTTCTTTAGACAGCATATTGTTTGGATCAGAGGAGAGAGGGACGACGACGACAACAACAACAACTAAAATCAACATTTGTAAATAATAAAATCTAAATGCCAACGATTTGGCAACAGCGTAAGTTATAGCTTACAAACAGCTGCTGGCCCGGCCATCTCTTCGGCCGGGAATCGAACCCATGACCTCATGCATTCAAAGCTCACGCTCTACCCTCGAGTTGCATCCACACGAGTCGCTCCGTGTATCAATGGACGACTCCTTCTCACCCTCGCCTTTTAACACCTAGCGTTATTTACACACACATCGGTATAAACCCTGTTCACTTCAACTGCCGAGGACCCCCTCAAGCCAAGGGGGCCGATCGCACGAGGTGGAGTGGCGAATGCCCTCCACCCGCCATGTTTTAGGCTCCATCCCAGCAGCCTCTACAGGCAGAGCTGCTCATTTGTGGCCATTGTAGTCTTCACAGACAGAACCCGGAGCCTGGGCAGACTATAATCAGCTGCCAGCGCAAGGCTCCACATAACGACTCCACCGCAGAGAGACTAAAACTGTAGCCCGGGTGGCTGTAAACAACAAGCCATGCAAACAAACATGTGTGGAGTATAAACAACACGCTCCATGGTATATTCTGTAAATGCATGTGTGCGCGCTCGCATGTATTTATTTACGCGGCGCGCCGGCTGGAAAGCCAGCGTTTCTTTTTCGGTGTCACTTTATATGGAGCTGAAACATGAATGGCTCCGGTTTGCGTCTGAAATAAACTGGCGACGGTCGAGATGCGATGCAGATGTCGTCTTCAGAGGCGGCGGCAGACACCGATGCTTCCGGCTCACTTCCCGTTTGCTCCTGCCATTTCCTAATTTTCTCGACGGATGCTAAATGCAGCCGTCGCCGTGGCTCCTTCAAACCATGACTCGGCGCAAATCAGCTGAATGGCTGAAATATGCCCCTTCTTCTTCTTCTTCTTCGACTTTCCCCCCAGTGTGTCTAGAAGGTGGGTAATTACACGCAGACTGTGTGTTCTGGCTGAGGGTTTGTGTAATCTCTAATTAAGATGCGAAAATGTCCAATGAGAACATTTCAGGCCCCGACGTTTCTGCAGGCGAGGGAGCGAGAGGAACTCGGAGCTCACAGACGTACACAAAGATCCACGCGCCAGTGGAAACGCGTGTGCTGCGACTTGAAAACACCAAGGAATACCTGGAATCCCACTGAACTCCAGCCACACCCGCCCGCATCCCCAGTTGTTGCAAACCCCCCGTACTCGCCCCTCAGACGCCGTCACGGCCCGCGACTCTGTTATCGTGAGCCAGTTCTGCCGCTTTCCACTCGACGGGCGGATGAATCGGGCGGCTTCTTTTAGCCACGTGACATCATTCTCATTTCGTCGCGTCTGAAGAGGCCCGTTGCCTTCAGCTGCCTCCCGATCGTATCGGACCACGCTCAGCATCATTCCTCACAGATGTGGTGGGATGATTTAACAGTCTGGCCGTGTGAGGTTGTGTGGAACTTGATACGGCGCTCAACCCCCCCCCCCCCCCCCCCCCCCCCCCGGCCCCGCCCCCCCCCTCAGGGCAGCAAGAGTGACTCCACGCTCCCTAATGACTGTTTTCATGCTGTGAACTTTTCATCACCGTCACAGTGACACATACACCAGGAATCGGTTTTATCTCTCTATTATTGCACTGACTCACATGAGAAAACATTTTTAAGACTTTGAATATAAAACATCCTGTCGCACTTACTCCAGATTTTGCAGCACTAATCTCTCAGATTACGACATTGGCGAAAATAGCATTTTGTTTGAGCCATATTCAAATAATTGAAAGCATAGTTTGTGTTCATCCAAAGACAAAAACAAATCTTGAATAGAAAGTATTTCCGAAAGAATCAAAGTGAATAGGATTTCAGCTTTTTTTTAAAGGTATAGTACGCAGAATTTGTAGGTTGGTGTTTGTCAAAGTTGGCCCCTCCCTCCCTGCCCAACAACACCACAAGGACTTGGTGTAGAAATGCTGATACTTCAGTGAAGTAATCAGACAAACCACCAGCAATTACCTTCTCCACATGCCAACGCCCAAAAGTGACATGTACACAGCAAAACAATAAGAAAATGAGAAAATTAGGGTAAACGGATAAACACACCATCACACACACCTCCAGTGTCTCATTGTAAACGACTGAGAGAGACAATTCAGCGTGCTGTACCTTTAAATATATCTATATCCCGGATTTGTTGAAATGCCTGTAGTGTTGGTGGTAACAAGGCAAAGGAGACGGAATACTGGGAATCAGGAGAGACTTGAGATAAACAGAAATTGTTGATAGTTCCAGACTGATGCTGTAAACAGTATAAAGTTTGTTTGAAGTTTACAAATTGAAATGAAGTGAAACTAGAAGAGTGGAGTTGGAACTGACGCAGATTTTAAGTTTCATCCTGACTCGACCAGAGAGACTCACCGATATGTTGTTGTATCTAAATCCCGTCCTGCATATTTTCCTGTGAGAGTCATAACACAGGACGATGACATCAGAGAAACCCTGTCATGCACAGGAGGCCCCGGCTGCGTCAAGGCCAGTGTTGTCATGGTAACGGATTCACAACACAGCAAGTTTATCAGTCAGTTTGATCGGAACATGGACTCAATTTAGTATGAAAAAAACCCACTTTAGTACAGACACACATGTGTTACAAATTTGTAATCGAGTAAAAAGACATTTTCATGAAAATATTTTATTTTATTTTATTTGTTATTTTTTCAAAATGTGCAATAATTTTTTTTAATCTTTTTTTTTCATGTTTTCCCACTATTTTTTTCCTCCAAAAATGTAATATCTTTTTTTATGTTTCTTTATCATTTTTATTTTCAAAGTTTTCAAAACTTGTAATCAAGTTTCTTCTCTTTTTTTGTTTCTTTTTTATTATTCTAATATTTTAATTTGGTTGACTAACAATTCATTTTTTTGCTGAGTCGTCAAGGAAAAATGCTCCATTACAGCCAGAAGCCAACCACTCCCATGTACTCAAACTCCCAACTGAGCAGTAAAACAGTGTGATCCTTTCAATGTCATGTATGTGCTTGCCACAGCGGCCTGACCTGGCATGTGGAGCTCCGCGTGTGTGTGTGTGTGTGTGTTACTGTCAAATGTGGCGTGCTGTAACAGAGCTGTGCACTGATGTGTGCTGACAGCTGCTCAGCAGCGAAACCCACACGCCTCCTGTCGTTGTACAGATCAAATCAAAGGCACAAAGAGCCAGTAATCAGCAGGAAAGTGACGACAGAGTCCCCTCACAGTCACGTTCGATGGGTTGAGTCACTGGGACTTGAACCCGTGGGATGTGGAGGCCGTAGATGTTGCTCATGGTGCAGTAACAGCAGGATGTCAGTGCATTTCAAGTGGAAACAATCCTGAGTGAGGAGTCATATCTGATGGGAGCCTGAGTCGTCCACAGAGTCTGTGTGTCCTCATCCTGTGTCCTCTGTCCTTCAACCTGTGTCCATCTGTCCTTCATCCTGTGTCCTCTGTCCTTCATCCTGTGTCCTCTGTGTCCTCAGGTCGTCTGTCCACATGAAGCCATGGCTGAGGGAAGCTGCTTCGGTGCGTTGTAGCCGTTTGGGATGACCTTGTCCCACGGAGCCAGGCAAGAGGAAAGGAGCGAAAACATCTGCTGGGGAGAGGATAAGATCAGAGCCCCATCTGGATCCGAACCGACAACCTCCTGGAATTTAAACTCCGGCTCTGCCTCTTGAGGGACAAAGAGATTCCTTTCACTTTTCTCAGTCGCCGGCGGTTCGAGGAGGAGCTGCCGCCGCCGCCATGTGTCACGTCATAGTAACGTGCCGCTCCATGCTCTGGACCCTGCTCAGCATCGTGGTGGCCTTCGCCGAGCTCGTCGCCTTCATGAGCCCCGACTGGCTTCTGGGCTTCCCGCGCTCGGACTCCAGCGTGAGCGGCGCCGGCGTGGACTCCGGGGAGTACAGGCCCTCCCTCGGCCTCTACAACCGCTGCGTCCGCATCGGGAGGCGGGGGGTGGGCGTGAGCTGCGGGCCCTACGCCTGGACCTTCGCGGAAGTGGCCAGCGGCTTCTGGAAGGCGGCCATGTTGTTCCTGGCGGCCGGGACGCTGGTGCTGGGCTGCGTGGCCTGCGTGTCCATCTTCACCCTGTGTTTCCAGAGCATCATGAAGAAGAGCATCTTCAACATCTGTGGGCTGCTGCAGGCCATCGCAGGTGAGGGACGTGATCATTGTCCTCAGTTTGAAGTGTTTACAAAGCTGGCAGGAGGACAAGTAAACAAACTACTTGTAAACAGTCACAGGAGCGTGAGAGTCAAAGACAGGAAGTGAAGCGATGCGTTTTTATTTGAGCTAGAATCTCCGCGCGCTGACAGATTGTGGAACTTGACGACATGTGGCTTCTGTTGACAGAACGTCTGGCAGACTGGCGATTAGAGCAGCCAATCAGAACGCAGGACAGGATGGATGCCGTATAAGATCCTGATATTCTTTGCTGATGAAAACAACAATTTGTACTTTCCAAATGATTGTACACATGAAAATAAAAGTATGATTATTCTGTATTACTTAGGGGCCATAGTTTGAACCCCCCTCATGTGACAACTGAATACAGGAAGTGTGCGGAGCTTCGGTGTGGCCAAACGGTGGTACTGCAGCTTCATTTTCGAACACGGTGGCGTGCGGCCCAAAAAGACTATTTCTGCCAAGATAATGGAGACAATTTCACTTAAATTGTACCAAATTGACCTTTAACTCAACAGAAACGAGACAAGTAAATTGGTCAAATTATAGCTTGCTCTTGCAAATGTTTACCAAAAACAACAGATTTACTCCCATTCATTCCCTCTGGCGTCTTTCCACATTTTCTTAAACCCATTTCTGCACTGTAGGATCTATAACATGTGGTCTGCAGCGTTTACAGACACATCTATGGAGGCGCTCTGCCCCGTCTTTTATTATCGTGCCACAACCTCGAGGGAATTTCCACATCGATTTTTACGAGGTGAAACATCTGAGTTTACAAGTTGGCAACATGGACGGGCGTTTCACTCCGCTCCGTGTTCCCCGACTGGCTCGTCGCTCTCCGCACATTTCCTTCCACAGGTGCGCGAGTGAGTCCCCTGTCATTATATGACATCGCTGAAGGGGGGCGCTCAAGAGTTCAGCTCATCACAGACAATAGCCGCATACCTGAGTCACCGGCAGCTGCTCTGTGATCTGTTAGTACTTTGACTGACTGACCCCGCCCCTTTTCTCCCCGCCCCCCTCTCCCCCCCCTCAGGCCTGCTGCTGATGGTGGGTCTCATGCTGTACCCTGCCGGCTGGGGTTCAGAGAAGGTCGGCGGGTACTGCGGCGCCGAGGCCGCGCCCTTCAGGCCCGCTCTGTGCTCGCTGGGCTGGGCCTTCTACGCCGCCATCGGGGGAACGCTGGCCACCTTCCTGTGCGCCGTCCTGTCGGCGCAGGCCGAGATCGCCACCTCCAGCGACAAGGTCCAGGAGGAGATCGAGGAGGGGAAGAGTCTCATATGTCTGCTCTGAGTCGCCGTCCGATCCGAGAACACGAACTCTCCTCTCCGTTCCATTTTCTTCTTTGCTCGATCTAGTTTATTTTTGACCCAGATTCTGTTTATTTTTTTAAATGATTCCCGCCTTAAAACGAACCACTGTAGCGGAGCAGCAGGAAGTGTGTGTTGTCGTCGTCGTCGTCGTCGTGGACAGGTTCAGCAGTGAGACCGTGTGTCGGACTGTGAAGTCATTAAAATGTTCATTTACATGGTTCACCTGCAAACCTCAACAAACCACTGAACACTAGCAGATGTGCCGACTAAACGCCCAACTATGTTCCGTGTGTGTGTGTGTGTGTCTTTGTGTGCGTGCACGTGTGTGTGTAAGTGTGTGTGCGTGCGTGTGTGTGTGTGCGCGCGTGACAGATGTTGAGGTTTTTAAAATTCCAGGAGGCACAGCAGGACAGTCGAGATTTAAGGGATCGCTCACTTCAAAACACTCATTACATGCACTTCTTTGTGGCTCTACTGGAGCTTAAAGGGGCATTAGGGAACTTTTGTTGTTTGGAATCCTCTTTAAATGTCGAGCAGAGACATTCCTGGACTTACTCGGTTGCTTCTATCAGCCTGCGGTCGGATATTATGTGGAGTGACTTGGGTTTGAACCTGCGGCTCCTCGTGCCCCTGCTGTGTTAAGGCCAGTTATCTGTGATAGAGCAGCAACACACACACACACACACACACACACAAATATGTGTGTGTGTGTGTGTGTGTGATGTCACCCTTGGGTTTCGGCAGAGTGCGTGTGAGGCCCGTAGTGGGCGGTTCACTCCTCCTACTTCCTGGTTCATCCCAAAATGGGCAAAGAGGCGGAGCACAGGTGGAGCTGGGGGTGGGGCCATGGTGATGTCACGGCATCCGCAGAATGTGCCACATCAACCCAGGTGTTACTCAAGAGGCCCCGCCCACATGTTCAATTCACCTCTAAGGTTGACCACTTTGTCGATGGGGATTGACTCGCTTTCAGGAGGCAGCCTCAAGTGGCCACCCTGTGAACTGCAGGTTTTGCCACCTTCTTATTGGCCCTGGAGGTTGCCGCATGGTAATCGCTCATAATATCTCTCTCTGGGTCGTAGCTCACTTGCCAGGTCAGAGCTACTGGACTGCATGAGTGAGTGGCATTTCTCTTTGTTGCCACCGGTGTCGCTATAAACATTTTTACAATACATTTTTTTTTTTGCGAATATTCCTTAGTGCTCCTTTAACTGTTGAGGTTTCTTAAAGTTCACATGCTGTGATTCAAATGTCGATCGGAGCTTGGTAACTGGCCACGTGTGTGTGTGTGTGTGTGTGTGTGTGTGTGTGTGTGTGTGTGCGTGCGTGCGTGTGTAAACGGATATGTATTGCAGTATGCGGGAAGGGGTGTGTGTATTTTAGTAACATGGTTAAGGAGACGGCATCATGGCTTATTGCGCGTTACCTGGCGTGAGGACGACTCCGCAGACCTGATCTGTCTTTTGGCAAAGCCGCACAACAGGAAGCGAACTTTCAAAAAGCCGAGAGTCCCAGAGGATCATGGGAGTTGCCGCGTCACTGTGCTGCAGACTCGTTTCATTTACTTTGACAGATTTATTCCTTATTATAAAGCATCTGATGTTTTGTTTTTGCACTTGGCCGATTCATTTTCCCACTGCCGCATTAGTCGCTGTAAATCTGATCACATGACGCTGCGCTTTTCCTTCATTGTAGATGAGATGTGCAATAACTGAGCTGTTGTGTGTGTGTGTGCGTGTGTGTGTGTGTGTGTGTGTGTGTGTGTGTCATGAAGCATTTCTCTGTGTTTTAAATTAACCCGCTGTTTTTGTTACATTAACAAAAGAGTGACGGCATCTGTGGCTCTGTGGTGAGTGATGCTGCGAGAGGTGTATGTGTATGTCTGAATAGCGTCAAATAAAGCCCGCCTCCTTTTAGTAAAGATACCTGGTCAGTGTGTGTGTGTCCTCTCTGTTTTCCTTACTGTGTTTGTCTGTGTCTCTCAGCAGGATCACACTCAACTACGGAAGACATTTTGTGTGAAATGTTGTGGAGGGCTGCAGGAGCATGACTCGGCAAAAACCACCAGGTACACGTCAGGTGTAGTTTCAGGCAAAGAGGCGGAGCCACGATCGCAGGATAAGACGTTGACCTGTGTGGAGGTACGTCTCCACGTGCACTCTGGTATTTATTACTACCGCAATTTAAAGATCCACTGTGTTAGATGACGGTGAAACTTATTTTAAGTCTATAGGCAGAAATGCAAAATAAATATATTTTGACACCTGAAGGCATAGGCTCCCCCGCATGTGAGTGAGGTGAAGGGTATTCACCTGCAATATGCAACTTCACCACTAGATGTCCATTAACCCCACAGATTGACCCAAAATGGGTGTTTCCCAATCATCAAATATACAAACACTTTACTGTATCATAGCTTGTAATATTTGCCTGGCACCAGGTTGAGGTACAGCATCTTTTGATATGGTGACATCTAGTGGTGAGGTTGCATGTTGCAGAATACTGTAAAAACATGGCCACTTTTCTAAAGAGACCAAACGTCTTGTAAATATATAAACTGCTTTCTTGAAAAGTGAAACATAACAATTCATATATATCTACACTGAAAACATGGTTTGAACATAAACATACGGCAGCTGTGGTTACTAGTGAAGTTAGACATGAAAAAATGTTGTGTAAAATAGGTTTTGCATATGATTCAAAGCATATGCATCATTCAAAGCAAATATGGGAATCGAACCAAAAACCCTTGTTGTAGGACAACCTGCTCTCCCTCCAATGTCATAGCTGCGTAAAGTAAAAGTGTATCTACTCAAAAGTATTTCTTTCAAATTTTAATTCATGTTAATACCATAAATATACAAAACTCAAACTATTTCACATGCGACAAAGCCCAGACAAGAGTGCATTACATTTTCTTTTTACATGTGACTGATAATGGGGATCAAATTTTCAACTTTACAAAATATACAAGTGTCCCTTATGAGATGAGCTTCTTCTGGGATTCAGTGAAATAACATGGTCACGGGTCAAAACCACAGTTTTTTTTTTTTGTTGTGTCAGCAAAACTCCAACAAACACGTTCTTGTGCTGCAGACCTGCAGCTCGCCACATTACATCGATATATCGCCCAATGAGGCATGGCTTCATGTAACAACTGCTTCAAACTATAGATGCATGGAAAACATGGGAGTGAGTGAATGCAGCAAAGACAAGTTCATGTGTTAATACCTTCAGGTAAAACATGGCCAGGGAAGGAACACGTCACGGACTGAGATTTAAAAACAAATCTATATGGTACATTTGGTTGATCTCACAGCTTTTCAGGACTTTTAGAATAACACTTGCGGGAGATTGTTTTGTCACGTTCACACCAGTCACACACATACGTACATGTCCTCCTCCGGTCTTTCAAGCTTTAACACTTTCTGTTTTCAAATCTAGCTGATGCTACGATCACGTCATTTAAAAAAAAACAACAAAACAACAAAACAAAACAGGATACATCATCATGTAAAACCAAAGCAAACACATCTGAAATGCAGACAACTTAAATTAAAAACCATAAATAAAAACACTTGCTTGTTTTTTGCACAAAACGCAAAACAAGAAATGTGCAATGGATTTAAAACAACAAAAATAAAACATATTTAACACAACAACAAAAACAAGCTGCTGAGATGTTTTCCACGGTGCACCCTGAAGTTTTGATTAGTCATCACTTTTAGCTCGTGAGCACAATTCATGGAACGACCACGGGGGTACGTTGCATTTACACACCTTTAGTCTGTTGAAGTAACACAAGACAGATAACGGCGTTATGGGTCCTACCTCCTGTGCACCAAATAAAAACCATCACCTCCATAGTTATCTTACACAGGGTGATGACGAGTTATTGATCATCGGCTAAAATGTCCAGTTGGCGTGTTTGCAACAGCAGCACCAGTCAGTTGCTCAAGCGCGTCGTCACACATTCACCACCACGATGAGATACTCACGATCCAACGTCAGCGCAATGACAGCAGTATGTACAACAGAGTGCTGAAAAACACTGTTATCATCATATATAAATTAACATATCTTAGTGACACCGCTGTGTCGCAAGTCCCGATCCCCCTTTATTGTTCTAATGCTCTTTATGGCTGAGGAAGTTCTGACGCCAGCACTGATGAAGGAAGTCAGAGGACTGTGAATGAAAACCAAACGCAAACTGACCGTTACATCTATCAAAGCAGAATCGGTGATTTTACTCGTCGGAGTTCAAAGGAGAGTCTCTCGAAAGACAAATCTCACCGTCCAGGTGATGATCCGACGTTACACGTCCCTCTCAACGGGAAACGCGACAGCAGGAGGAGTCGCCCGGACTCGTAGCAGCGTTAGTGTGAAGGGCTACAAAAACAAATGAGTCACGCGGTTAAAGACAAAACCCCGTTATTTTCCGCATCACGTCACCTTCCTTCTTTTCAACTGACTCGGAGTTTGCGGTGAACAGGGTGTTTCAGTGCTTCTTCAGAATTTGATCCAAACAAAACAACGTGTCATCGAACAGCCACTGGCACCATGCAATATACTTTACAGCTGGACCCATTGAGAGTGAACGGGCAGACGATTTGCCTTGATCCGACTACACCGTTTCCCCCAACATAGTGGACAGAGCAACTCCTACCCTCAATGTTGCCGCTGAACATGCTCGTTGCTCTCATGCTGACCGACCGCAGCCCGGTCAAAAGAAAAGCCCCAAAAAAAAACCCAACCGACACTGGAGCTCTGTCAGGGGCCGGTCCTTCAATAAGAACATACAGACATAATCCTATTTAGGAGAATTGGATTTGACCATCGTGACAATGGCACCGTCAAAGGAACATTGCCCCCTTTCACATCTCCATGATCAAGCGCTCGACCCCAAACTCAAGAGCCGTTACTTTTTGTCAAAGTGAAGGTCACATTCACGCACAGCCGCAGCGATTACATCATATTTTCTGTACGAGACCGAGGACAAACAGACTAGTGTGCAAAAGCACATACACTTCATGACCAGTGGTTCTCAAGTGGCCTGGGTTCGGGGCCCACCATCACCCCTTAAGGACGAGCCGCGACCCAAGTCAATACAAGAAATTCCAAATTTCACGGAGCCGGTGTCGTACTTCATCAATTAGCATATGAAAAACAAACTTTGCTTCAATCTGTAAAATCGCGGGTGTATGTTATGGCATTGCAGGGCTTCATCGCCACCTACTGTTAAAGAGTGGGTAAAACTCCGATGCATTAAAAATCCCCTTCAAAATAAAAGCACAGGAGCAACTTTTTTTTTTCCAGAGTCCGCGGCCCACTTTTGGGTCCCGACCCACCAGTTGAGAATCACTGCTCTATACTGTATGAACCAGGCAGGAAGTGGTTTGGAAAGAAAATGAGATTTGCTAGAAGTGTGGACTCTGCCTGGCCTGGGATCATCACCTCCACGAGGAGCAGGGGAGCGAGAGAGAGGGAGTGACGAAGAGGAGGGCACATTTCCAACGTATCCGTAGTCACTATGCTGATGATGTTTGAGGGGATCTGAGCAGACGGCCTCCTGACTGAGAGGCAGACAGGATGGGATGTACGGAAACATGAGGATGAACAGCTCTGGAGATGTAGTCTGGTGTTAATGTTAGACTTTTAACTGAAAGTGTGCGGAGCAGTTGTAGCAACATTCATAAATTAAGAATCAATTTGATCTGAACCAGCCAGGCCAGAGCTATGCATCGCCATCTTTTCTGTGTGTGTGTGTGTGTGTGTGTGTGTGTGTGTGTGTGTGTATGTGTGTGTGTGTAACCATGTGTTAGTCAGTAACTTTATGGATGAGGTTTGAAGGCCCCACGAGCGGCGTTGGTTGCAGCATTAGCAGCGGCGTTGGCAGCTGCGGTCTGAACGGTCTTGTTGGACATGACTCCGGTGGCGAACTCCTGCTGAGCCTTCTCGAAACTGGCACCGGTGGTACGATAGAGGGCGTGTACCTGGAGAGGGGGGAGGAGGAAATGAGTGGGAATCACATTTGCATGTTTAAGGCTTTAGGGTTAGGTCCTCAAATCTGTCCCAGACTTAGATTCACTGAGATACTGTAAAGACTTTCATGGAAACTGGAGTTAAAGGTGCAGTGTGCAAGATTTTTTGACATCTAGTGGTGAAGTTGCATGTTGTATCCATCACCTCAGCCTCACCCTTCTGAGCATGCAGGAGAAGCTATGAGAGACTTCAGTTATCATTAAAACTCAACCACTCTGGGCTACTGTAATAACATGGCGGCCCCCACAGAGAGGACCCGCTCCTCATGCAAATATACATTAAATGGGCTCATTCAAGAGTAATGGAAAAAAACATTTAGGTGAATATAAATTCATGGAAATGTCAGTATGCAATTGTTTTGCAGTGATTTTTTAGAAGTGACAGAAATGACCAGAACTGTACACACTGCACCTTTAAAGAGCCTTCAAAGATCCTCCAGATGTGTGTGTCATGTTGTTAAGACAATGATTCGATGCGTTACCTTCTTGAACATGATGAGTGAACCCACAGACAGGGCAGTGAACAGAGCTGCTATCAGCAACATGATGATGCCCACTGGGATGCTGGTGTTCAGACCAGTTAAAGCTGTAATCCAGCCACTGGGAATGAAAACAAAGCAAAACAAAAAAAAACATGAGTGAAAAAGAGTCAGTGTGCAGTCAACAAAAGGCAAAGAAACAACAATAATTCGATGCGTTACCTTCTTGAACATGATGAGTGAACCCACAGACAGGGCAGTGAACAGAGCTGCTATCAGCAACATGATGATGCCCACTGGGATGCTGGTGTTCAGACCAGTTAAAGCTGTAATCCAGCCACTGGGAATGAAAACAAAGCAAAACAAAAAAAACATGAGTGAAAAAGAGTCAGTGTGCAGTCAACAAAAGGTGCAGAATGAGTAAAACAGCTGACCATGTTCCCCAGCCGGTGATGCCGATAGTTTGTAGAACGTGAACCCCAAACTGACAGATGTACACGAAGAAGAAGACAAAGAAGCGGAATGAACTGTCGCTCCTGTGGTGGAGACAGAGAGAGAGAGGGAGAGAGAGAGAGAGGGAGAGAGAGAGAGAGAGAGAGAGAGAGGGAGAGGGAGAGAGAGAGAGACAGAGAAAGTTAGTGGGAGAAATTTCTTCAATTGTGTAATTACTGGGAGACAGTCAGATGAGTATGATAAACTTTATAGTTCTATTATGTCAGAAAGTCACAGCATTAAAGTCTCACACCTGGAAGAGTGAAGCAAAGCCTAGAAACCACATACATCACTAAAGACGTGTTATTCATGCTCGCTGTGCATCTAGCCCCCCCTACTGTTCAGACTGAATTCCACCATCTCTTTTCAATGGAGTGAGTCTGATATGAAGAGAAGGAAATTATGCAGTCTCAGCATTTTTGATGACCTACATTACAACTTCTATCTGTCTGGTTGGGCGTGGAACATTTTAAAAGGCCATTCGTTTACGTCAGCTTTGTTAAATGTAAAGGAACTGAGAGGTTCCAGACCGATTTGCATACCACAGAGTGTAAATTGCAGATTTTCCCCGAGTACCACAAAATGTTTGTCAACAGAAATTTGTGTTTATTTCTAGGGCGGATCGAGTCAGTGCAATTTTCCCATCCACCTACCTGAAAGCCCCATAGAGTGGTCTGTACCAGCAGACGAAAGAACAGGGGGTGAACAGCAGGAACCAGAGCATCGCCAGGCCAAAGTCTACACCACGAGACGCGTCCACACAGAACCAGGCCAGGCAACCGAACATGTTGACAAAGAGTGTGCCCGCGTGAACTGAGAGAAAGACAACAACATTTACATGGTCAGTCTCTTTGGGTAAAATAACATCGGGTTGATTAGTCATAGCACGCTCTTGAATAGAGACGAAGAAATGATATCCACTCACAGATCCAAAGGTTGTACATGATCTTGACTGTCTTCTGGAACTCTATAGGAATGTCCACCGCGATGTCGTGGTAGAAACACGGGCCGACGGGGAACTTCTCTGGCATCGGGGGCCAGTTGTTCTTACGCCCTGTGAGGACAAAGGCAACAATGTTAAGGCTGATGTGTTTTGGACGAGTCCGGACATTTCTCACAGGAGTGTGATAAACAGAAGTGTGGAGGTGAATTGAAAAAGCGGACTTCCTATTCTCTTGCGGCGATGGAGATGCACAATATATTTGAATAGAAAACAACGTACTACATATTTGTCTTATATGAATATTTTTTATGTGTTGTTTCCTATTTCTAGATGTAAGCCACTGTGCATAATGTAAATGTAGATAGCCTGATTTGTCTTTTCGTGGCAGGAAACTAAAACCAAAAAAAAAAATTTAAATGCTTCTAGTCAATAATGTTGTTCATCTTTAATCAGAAATGATCGCTCAGGCTCTGAGATTTAATAGGAGGTGTGTGTGTGTGTGCGTGCGTGTGTGTATAAACAGGCTGACTGAAGGTCTGAATAACTGACCTGCGGCTCCGTGGGACTGCAGCTCTCTCTCCCGGCGATCAAGCTCCGCTGCCTTCTTCTCCAGCTCCTCCTGCCTTCTCAACAACTCGGCCTGAGCGCGCGCTTGATCCTAACAAAGAGACACGGACGCTCTTGAAATTCACCACGCAGCATCTGACAGGAGTTATGATATCCAATAACGTGAGTAATGGAAGATATTTTCCACTCAGGTAAGCTTGGGCGCATTAGTTTGACAAGGGTAAAAAAAGGGGTGGTGGGGTTGGTAACGCAATCAGCCCCTGCTGTCAACTCACTTGTCTTCTTCAGTTAGTGAGGAACTAGCTCTACGGTTGTACGGCTAAGGGGAAGCTACAGGTGGCTGAAAGGCTGGATTCACACCATTCAAGACAGGGACTTCAGCGGTTCGGGGGACTGTACCTCATTACGCCGCAGCTGGGCCATCAGAGAACACATGAGTATGAGGCGGAAACGTGGAAAAAAAGGTGAATTAGCAATAAGAGTAGACGTGAATTCAGATGTCAAGAGCATATGGAGTGAAACTAGTCCTACAAAGTGAAAGTTAAAAGAAAAACAGATGGAAATACAGGTAATATGAGCATGTTTCTGTGAGTTTGGCACCTGAGTCTGTTGCTGCGAGTAGGCCGGTGGCTCTTCTGTGGGCTTCATGATGGCAGGTTGTGTGTTCTGGGCAGGAGCAGCAGCAGCAGCAGGAGGTTTTGGGGCGTTCCCAGATGCCGCCTGTTAAAAAACCAGCACAGTCGTGCTATTTTAACATTTGCATCATCAAAAGACGGAAGACCTGAATCAAAATGGTAATTAGGTCACAGTCGTATTTTGACAGTGAACTCCTCTGTGGCTGAGAGGTGGGTGACGGGAGAGAGAGAGAGGGAAGAACGAGGACACAGACTCGGAGGCATCACAAACACATGGCGACACACTCAAGGATATTGATGCTACTGAAGCTGACCGTTCTGGCGTCTGTGAAGGGGTTATATTCCTCCAGACCACCAGGAGGGGCAGACCGGGTCACCTGTGTCACAGAGGGGTCCTACAGGGGCAGAGAGAGTGTCACTGGGTCAGGAACAACAGTTAACAACAATCACCTGCTGTGTTTCTGCCTATTCATCGCTGTGTTGACAACAAGTGGGTTGTAAACAGAGAGCAGTGTGTGCAGGAAATAAAATGATCTTGCTGTTTGGGAGGTGTTTAGTTGCACATGGAAACGGAATATTTTGCATAACGTATGCTTATGCTATTCTACTATGAATTACATAATGTGTTATTCTCACTATTTTAACAAACAACGGCAGCGGCACCTTGAATAGCTTGTATTTGTACCTTTTTTTAGCTCGGCTCTTAAGTGATATCAACTATTTTGATTGACCATTTTCATGAGTCTGTACCATTTACTAATGTGTATTTATCATGAAATCTAATATGATATTTTCATGTTTTGGTGCTGATACATCAAGTGATTTGTTATACTGTAAATGGACTGTGGGTAAAACCTCAAAACATCATAGGCTTCTACATCATTTAGCAGGAACTTAATGTTTTGTTATAATAACACTGATAGAAAAATATTTCAGGAGTGAGTGTGTGATGAGTTTAAGGTGGCCCTGTATAAAACAATTGATGCTGAGGAAAGGAGATCAACTGGAGTTTTTGAACGCACCCCAAAGTCCGACCGTTAACTCCACCCATCTACCGATAACCACGCCCCTTGAACAGAGGCGGGAACGCGACAGGTGAAGTACCTGCTGAGGTTGGTGGTGGGTGTGAAGGCTGCCCAAAGAACGTGGAAGGTAAGATAATTCTCCTCAGAGGAGAATGGGTTCGTGTGGGACTCATACAGAACATGGTACTTACTTACTGTCGAAGCACAAAACCCCCCATTGTCTGCACTCAGCGAGAAGCTAAATATAAACTGTACCTCCATGTAAATATTGGAGGTAATGGCTCCTGTGCTACTCAAAACAACGATGGACACGGAGTAGAGAGGCTTCAGTGCTGCTATCAATATTTTGGACCACCTACGCGAATACAATGTGCGGTGTCATTCCATAATAAAACTAAATGTATGCTTGGCTGATAATGGTGGACCTCACATTTCTATAAGACGCTTAAACTTATTGGGCTGCGTCCCGGCGACATTTACAAATAGCTGTCAGCACACAATGTACCTACATGATGCTAACAGCTTGCTAGCTAGCATCAAGTGTCTTTGTTCTGAGTTTACGGTCTCATCATAATACATTTAAAACCTAAAAGGGTCGACGGGGTAGCAACGTGTTCGTAGTTTCATTTGCCAAACAAATATTGTGTGTAAGTGACAAGACGATTAACGTGGGGGACGGTTAGCTTGGTCAGCTAACATCGAGTGACCAGGGGAAGCTCGAGCTAGCTGTCAAGCTGCTAGCAAAGGCATCTTGCTGGGATGCTAGCTGGCCTCAATGGGTTTCAACGCGTCCGTTAGCCGGCTAGCCTGCCGTTAGCTACGTTAGCTACCTGAAAGGGGTTGCTGAAGTCCGGGTCTGCGAACGGGTTGCTGTCAAAATCCGACATGGTTTGTCCTTTCTATTAACAGTGTGCTGCGAGGGAGAGCTCCCCGATTCTCCAGGGAAGGTTCGGCTGTGTGACGGACTGCCTCTCTCTGCTGCCTCGCAGTCTTCCCCGCCTCCGGCTGATGGAGACCCCCTCGGTTAGCAAATTAGCCAGTAGCAGAAAAATGGCAGAGGAAGGGAGGATGCGTGAAGAGCGGCGCCCTCGACGTCACTGTTTCAGCACCGTGGACAGCATGACGTTTGGACAGGTACAGACACACTGATCTGTTCTCTCCTCAATTGTAGTACTCCATTATATGTTCATATGATACGAACAATGTGTAATGCACTGGTAGTTTGAAAAAAAGAGAAGCTCATTCAGATTGGCGTGCCACAACATGAGGCCTGGGGGTCAAATATTGATGAGGCCCCAGGGACTCTTACCCCCATTGAAGGCTGTTGATACACACAACACTGAATAGAAAAATAATTTCCAAATATCTGCCGTGCATTACTTACATTACTTACTGATTAAGTTGGTAACCATGTACCTTTTTGTAATGAGGCTTACTGAGTTAAGGGGAAACTAACTTGGGTAGAAATAGACAATGAAATTATAATTTGAAATACATGGAAATTGCTTTTCATACCATACTTGACATGTTTGCGTATATGTTTTGTATATCTTTGAATTTGTTCATTTTACCTGTCGTTGGTCTTTATCAAAGGAACTTATTGCTCTGATATCGGTATGGCTTTGATAAGAGATGATCAGAGCATGGAATGTCATTTCGTCTTTAATTCTTCTCCACTGTCCTTGAGTTGTCGGTTCGCTAATTTATCTCTAGGTTTCAAAGCAGTACATGGCAGTTTTATAAGAAACCATGAACTACAAATGACGTTGTTTGTTATTATAATTCCAGCCTTTAGAATAGGGTTGGGGAAACCTAATCTAAAAACAAAATAATAATACCTGTTGTGGATATAATTTCTAGATTTTGATTATACAAACCTAAAATACATTTTATGCTATATTATCCTTTGTTTTTAGTACAAATCATGTCCATAATTTTGTTTTCTCTGATTCACACATGACCCTTGTCCTAGCTACTGTACAGTATTTAGTCTGTTGTGGGTTAATTACCACACCTACACCTCTGCTTGATGATTGTGATGATTGTTTAAATGATCACAATAATGATGAGGGAAATGATAATATCTGGAAGTATGTGATGCTCTATTATTAGATAAGTATTCATGTCTGGTTGAGGCATGAGCAAGGCTGAGAGAGCTGACCTATTCCCTGACTTTTAACTGTGACCTCTTCCTTAGCAGCAAGCTCAGACAATTTACTGGAAATCATTTCATCTCACTTGTATCAGAGCTCCAGATTTCCTCTTTAAGAATCCTGCAGTTGCCCAACGTGGCCACATGGGGGAGCTACGATCCAATAGGTCTCCTCTCCAAGCCATTTTGCAGAATCTTTTCTCATTTGCCGTCAATTTATTTTCATTCAAACGAAGGGTGACCATGTGAAGAACATCAGATCAGTTGACAGCCTGTAAATGTGATTTAAACATTTAAGCACCATTTACCCAGATTAAGTTTCAATTGAAGAACAAATGCTATTAGGTAGAAATCTTACAGTATGTGGTAAATGATGGAGCTTAAGAGATTCCCTTTGTTCCTTTCATGTTGCTCTTATACTGTATTTTAACAAAGGCCTAGCATCCAAGACTGTGGATTTACAGTCATCTGCTTATGTTAATGAGCAATTGAACATGTTAATAAGATTATAATTTTGTAATTGATTTTTTAATTTTTAAATTTGCTATATTTATTTTTCATGCAACACTGAGACAAAGAACAAACTGTGGATTCATTGCAATTCAACTCACTCCTGTCCACACACACACACACACACACACACACACACACACACAAAATGAGCATCAGTTCCCTCCCTAATCTCGTATTAATGGACCCAATCACAGACTCTATGAATAATCAATGGCCAGTGGTCTGCAACCGCAGTGCTGAGACCTTGAGTGAAACTGAATTTTCCTAATAAGACACTCTCACACCTTGAGGCCCTAATAAGCACTAATGCACTGTGGGTTGAGAATACGTCACATGGTTTGTTTGCTGCGGAATGTGAAAGATAAACATGCTGTTCCAGGTCTGTGTGTGTGTGTGTGCGCGCGCGCGCGTGTGTGTGTGTGTGTGTTTGTTTACTGTATATGTTTGAATACGATGTGAAAAGGGGGACCTGTCTGCCCTTGTCCGCTCTCTCTTGACTCTTCACTGCCGCTTCCCTCAGATGACTCTGTGTGGAAACAACCGCTTTGGCTAATAGCTGCTGCATTAGTCTCTTAACCAGCTGGTCATGGCCATTTAGTAATGTTCATTAGGTTGCAGACGGGAGTGGATAGGTGTTTTAGTTCACTCCCCACTGTAGGAAGTCAGGAAGAGGAGGCAGAGAGACATGTGGACAGACCGAGGGAGAAAGGGAGAGGATAAGCAATTTATTGGCCAACACGACATCCAAGTGTTGAAAGCTGCAGATGCAATTATCATATTGCCCTGAATAAGAACCTTGTGCATAATTAGATCTCATTAAGGTCTATGAGTGTTATTTTAGGGCTCTGAAAGGTTGGATAAGCAAGACTTGATATTATGGCTTATTAATGCCGCAACATCTGGTGCCATTCTGGCAACATTATGATGAGCATTACAGCCACTCAGTGAAATCCAAAGCAGCCCACATCATTCTTTTTATGTTAATGCAGCGGCGGAGGTATAAATAGATACTGTATATAGGTAAGTGGGGGATATTATAGCTTTATATGTGGCGTGCATTTATGCATGTGAATTTGTTTGTGCTGATGACCAGTCAGAGCACATTACACACCACGCAGGGAAACAGCCCTCTGTCACCCGGAAAAGCGATTGATTCTCCATTTCCATATTAATGAGCAGATTTGTTAAGAGCCCGCAGGAGAGGGAGAAAATAACAGGGTCTTCATAGGGCACGACATTTATAAATAAAGCTGATGCAGAGAAAAATGGAAATTAAACCTTTTAGTTTAATAAATTCGAAGCGTCCGCGGCAAAGCGAGCGATTTGCATTTCCATTTGTGGCCAAATAATGAGAGTGCAGGCCCATGATGAGGCTGCTGGTGCTGCTGCGTTCAGGTCTCAAACAGATAGACAATCACTGCGGCGAACATCAATGTCATTAGCTCAGGCCTGTTAACTCCGCTGCCTGGCTCCAAGATTATTTGGTGAGCTAGAAAATTCCTATCTGATTGAAGGTGAGGGCGAAGTCAAATGTGTTCACTGTCCTGTGTTCTGTATATTCCTCACCTTTAAATACGTCTCTATCTTTCCCCTTGAATATTCAACATCTCCGTACATGCAGGTGTCAATTCAAAAATGGATATTTTCTTGTTTTAAAGTAGACCTGTCAGAAAAGGGTCTCCTTCGTTCGCTCTGCCTCTCTGGCGGACACGTGCGCTTCGAGACACACAACAACACAAGTGGTGCACACACACTCGCACAAAGCATCACTGATTGAATTTATTGTGGAATGGATGTTGACTAGACCACTCCAAGTAGGCTAGATTGTTGTTGTTCCCAGATTGACAGACAGACCCAGAGCGGCTGATTGAAAGTGCCTTTTAGCTTGCTCTCACTGTATATTTGATTTGGCAAAATGGAAGGGGAGTCCAGTCTTTTCCCAGGATGCAAACGCAAGTCCCTGTTTGTGTGGGAGTGTACGTCTGTGTGTGTGTGTGTGTGTGTGTGTGTTTGTTTGTTTGTGTGGGGGCCACACACGCACATGGACTGGTGGTGGATGCTTTAGTAAATGCTGCATAAAATGCTCCCCTTTCAGGTATTAATTGAATAATGCAAGCACTCCTCTTGGCAGCCATCAAGTGGGCCACTTTCTCAGTGGCCTGCGGCTTTTCTCCTTGCTTGTGAATTGACTAGATTTATCTGTGTTGTTCCAGCCAATGGATGCCATTTGTTCCAAATGTTTGACATAAACATGCAAAGAGCAGAGGCGTGCACTCATAAAACAAGCTTCCAGACTGTTGTTTTACAGCCCAAAGGGACCGATGGGAGTGTGGGGTATTTGAGGGGGGGTAGGGGAGTAGGGTGGGGGTGGGGGTGCTTGCTGAGTCAACGGCGTGTTAAAGTTCTCTTTCACCCAGTGATGTGATGAAAGGGAACAAGTGCTGCCATAAAGAAAGGGAGGAACAGGGGGAAGTAAAGGAGAAGGAGCATGGAGAGATGGGAATGAGAGTGCACTTGGAGGGAGTGATGGGCAGTGTTCTGCTAAATATGCACACTTATTTCCTGTGCTTTTAATGGGACACATCTCATTGGCTGCCTTATGTCTGCCTCCAAACTGTAAAGGATATTTAGCTTTAAACACCTGCGGGAGATTCCACATAATAAAGACGGCAGAAAGAGAGAGAGGAGGGCGCGAAAGGAAAGTACACACAAACACAGGAGGCGGTGGGTCCAGATTCTGCTTTGAAGTTCTACACAGCAATCGCCACCATGTTAAAGCCATTTCTGCTACTTTGCTCGGAGATGACGCCTCGGACGAATTTATGAGATACTGGCGGCATTTCCCGCGGCACGTCTGACACCCGGAGTGATTTGTGAGCATGCACGGATAAAAAACGATGAAGCACTCACAGTCGGCCTCACCTTGCATCTGGTAGCTGTAGGGGGCCTGCCCTGTCTGCGGCGTGGTGAAGCCAGAGCCGTAGCTGAGGAAGCCCGTCTGCCCCGGGGACTGGGACTGAGTCAGACCCCCCTCCGTCTTTATGCCTGCCCACAATGGACCTAAATCAGTTAGTGACACCAGATCGGTTTGATGCACACACAACAATCAACACACAGATTTGAATTACACGGCAAACGGGGGGGAGTCTCATCAGTCGTTTGTGAGCGTTATCTTGTCCTGGACGCAGCCGGACTGCGGTGACTTCATGTTTCCGTCGTTACGATTGTTATCGTCGCGTAAGATCTCCGCACAGATGCACAAGTAATAAAACATGTTGCTTGTTTTTGCGAGCCCGCGCAACCACTGCTTACACTGAATCAGTCACGATGCCGTTTTCTGCGCAACGCTAGGTTGCGGGGCTCCGCTCAAATAAACAGTGTAAATTCCTGCACATATTGCAGAGTCCTTTTGGGTCAAAACACTCCAAAGACTTTGGACAAATAAAGCCCACGGTGAGCCCATCCATTCTGCACTTTCGCTCGCAGCGCCAGAGGAAACCAGTTTTTGTTTTCAGATTTATATCACTAATCTCTCACATCTATCTGAACAGCTTGACAAGCAGATTCCCTTTTATTGCAATGGTGGAGAACATGCAGGCTCTAAACAAGGGCTCAGCATCTCTCTGGCTCTGTGGGGAACTGTGGGAACACGAGTCTTTTGTCTTGACCTTAAAGGAAGGAAAAGTACTCGGTCGGACATTTCTCTCTTTCTGTGCACGCAATTCAGTTTACAAAACACTCAAATTGTTAGCAGGCGTGTTCGGCGAGAGGAGAGGAGGTTGTGACTCGTGTTGAAGGGATCTTACCATAAGCTGGTATGCCATACGGCTGGCCGGGCTGGGGGTAGCTAGCATAAGCTGCGGCCTGCTGCATTCCTGTGGTGTACTGCGTCTGCCCGTACGCAGCCATATTTTGGGATGAAGGAGTAGGAAGAATATGCGGATATGTTCTGCTATTTGAGAAAAGAAACAAAAGGCCAGAGTGAGACGCACACTTTCGCTCGCTGACAAATTCCATGTGATTGTGTGACCTCATTCTAAACACGGGGCCGAGCCGCGCGAGAGCGAGATAGCATCGCGCGGCTCATATACATGGCGAAAAAACAACAAATGGCGAGGGAAATTTTTGCAAGACGATAATTACAACAGATTTCGGGGTGCGCGAGCTGCAGACATCCCCACAAACAAAGCCGGCGGAGAACCCCCACCGATCTGACAGGCGGATCTAATTAAAGGCCCAAATGAAGTTGGATGCTGCTTATTTTTTAAACAAAAATAAAAGGAGCCTTACTTGGAAGGGTAAATCTGCGGAGAGAACTGGTGAGTTTGTCTTGGGCTGAAGCCACTGGTTCCAATAGCTGAGGAGAGTTGAGAAGAAAAGAAGCAAGCACATATTTAAACATTAAGAAATAAGGTAAATATTGTCTTTTGCCAATAGAACTTCTGGATTCCAAGGAAACAGTAATTACATTGCATTAGTCTATTTATTTCGCTAACCTTATTTAAGGTTGAAAGCCGGGGTGCAATAATGAAGTAAAATAATCAGGTATGAACATCAGGGGTTTTTCTGCTGACCGGCGCATCTCTGAGATACTTGTGCGCTGCCATGGCGACCGCTGGTGTAAACACACACAGGACACTCTGAATCAGGCTCAGCCCCGGCTGTGGCTGTGGCTGCCCTGCTCGGCGTTTCAGGCCACAACCACATTGGAATTGACATCACTGATTGCAGGTAATGAGTGCTACTGCACAATCATTCCTTCATTAGGCGTATGACTATGTGCTTCCACTTGTGCTCGTCCAGCCGCAAATAACTCAGAGAGGGAAAGTTGTTTTGAAGACACACTCGCTCTTTTACATGATTTATTTTAAAAAGAATGTCTTCATTTTGAAAGGACAGTTTTATTAATGCTTTGAGTGTAACCTGCAGGAGTGTTCATTTAAAATAAATTATTAAATTCAATCAAAACTAATCAATTGGATTTGTACAGCATGTCTCCTGAAGTGGGGACAGTAAATATTGCACAGAAAAAAAACTTTAAAAAAAATTAGTTTTATAGCAACCACAATTCCTTTGTTTTCAAAACTACGGTTTAAAATGAAAACATTTTGCTTTTCATCCTGTAATTGGATTCGTCATGAAATGATAGATAGCTTAAGCAATAATTTAAGATAGTTCTGCAATGCAGCCCTAAACTAAAGGAAGTTATACATAATACAGATATGGCCTGCAAAACTCCAGCAAATGCTTATAATTCAAACGTAACTTTGTATATTTTCATAGCTTTAATAGCATATGGATAATTTGTCTGTCTGCCTCAGATCATTATATATTATATTCACATGAAGAAAATCACAATGAATAAAAAAAACCTTCAATAAAATTCACAGTTAATTACAAAGTGGAAGAATCCAGAGTTGAGCTGCAGCAGAGTGGCACAGTCTCCAAACATCTGTCTAATTGCTCATGACGTGTAAAATATAGGATTTGCGGGGCTTGCGGTGGGAGGGGGGGGCGGGGGAGAGGGGGCGCGTTAACTTATGTAACTGAATGCTGTTACCCCTCACACACGTTATTAATATTGAACACTTTTCCCACATCGGCAGCACCTGCCACTGAACAGAACCTGCCCCTCTGAACGCAGCCTTGGGTTTCCCCCCGTGGAGGATCGGCGGTGTACGATTACTAAATTTCATTAATACTGTCACAGTCAAAAGTCATAGTGGTGATTTATGTACTTCTTGTGTTAAAGTATCGAGTGCTTGGTCAAACAGTGAAGCGAAAACAGGAAAATTAGCGGCGAGCTGATACCGGATGCAACGCTATCGATGAGAAGACGTGACGCAGAGCTGCTGGTCGACAGGGAAACCACTTCAGACCAAGAAAAGAAATAAGCCAAAAATGATTATGTTATCCTTTTTTTTCTTTTACAAAACCATTCAATTAAAGGAAACTGAACAGTTATGTCAATGTGTGTGAGTGTGTGTGTGTGTGTGTGTGTGTGTGATGTAGCCGTGCTGAGAGGAGGGTGTCAAACCCGCGGCTCTGACAGGGTGATTGGGTAACAGCCCGTGGAGAGCGAGGGCCACTGGGACGCCATGTCACTCCACTGGACAGACAGGCTCAGTGCATTACAGATCATAATTCAGCCCTGGCTGGCATGGGAACCAGTGGTGTTAACACTGACACACACACCCACACACCCATACCCACCCACACACACACACACATACACACACACACAAGCAAGCACAGCATATATATGTGCTGACAAAGGATAGGTAGAGTCTCTTGTTCGTAAATACACACACACACACACACACACACACACACACACACACACACACACACACACATAAGCGTGCGCACTACATTGGCGTTTTAGCTGCAGGGACACTTGCTGAGGCCTCTACTTATCAGTCATCCATCTCTTGGCTCATCTCTCACTAATCAGTTCTACAGCTGTGTGTGTGTGAGAGTGTGTGTGTGTGTGTGTGTGTGTGTGTGTCTCTGTGTCTGTGTAGTAGAGAGAGAGAGAGAATGAATGAAGGAGAGAGACACACAAACTCACCTGATCCTGAGAAGCTGTCTAGGGAGGTGTCTGCTACTGAGGTGGCGATTTCGCTGCTGCTCATTGGCTCGGATTTAACTGCAAACAAAGAAGCCACATTGTCACCACACGCACCGAATCAAAGTCTGTGAAATAGAGAAAAAGGGGGAAATAAAAGAAAATATCAAACTCAGGTCTACACACCACAACCAAATGTTCACATTCACCAAAATCAATAAAAAGTGCAGAATAAAAACAAAAAGGAGCTGAGGGGAGGAAATCTCTATGCATCATATTCAGTGCCTATAGTTTCTCTTTATCTAGTTTATATTTATTTTTCTTAGGAGGGGACCTATCGATCTCCAACCTATCTGAGAGTTGGAGACATATCTCTATGTAAACTTTATCAATTTCAAAAGTGCATTTTAGATATTGTGCAGTGATATAAAAAATGATCCGACTTCAATATCATTATCACTTTTATTTCATCGTGAATTACCGGCTCGTCCATAGTGTAAATATATAACAAAGTATCGTGAAATAAAATACTGCGTATGTGTGTGTGTTAAGGGTCGGCGATAAAAAGTACAAGCGCGATCGAGATGTCAAGGAAACGTATAGCGCATAAAATCGTTTTAAGAGTGTAGCAAACGCTGCCTGACCTCGACTCCATTAAACAGACAATTTCACAGCTATCTGACAACTCAGGAACCTTTGAAATCAAATCCATTTCACCTCAGGCGGGCGGGAGATTTTCTTTTCCTCATTCTTGGCAAAACAAAGTGTCAATGTGGGCAGAGGGAGTCATGCTCGGAGGAAAGGCTGAGTTCGCTGTCATGATCCACATGGCAGACACACACGCATGTATGTATACATTCTTTTCAACAACACACTGATGAGACATAGAGGTGCATGCATGAACTAGCACACGCTCAGCGCACGGAGCAAACACAATAACCACTGTGTTCAGGAGTCGGCATGGAACGTTCAAACCAAAGCAAAACTCACAGTGTGCAACCTCAGAATCTGAACATTCACTCCACAATGGGGCTGAGAGTCCTGTTGCGTCAGTCCATGCTTGAAACAGAAGACCACAACACTACAGCAAAGAGTTTCTGAATGAAAGGCACAATAGTTGAAGTGATGTTACACTTTAGCCGATGATGAATCAAAGTCTTTTGGGACAAATTAAAATTTCCTCGTGGCGGCGGAGGAGGGGCGGCTGAGCTCAACGGCTCGAACCACAAAGACTCTCTTTCAGTCGTGCTTTCAGATTCGTTTACGGAAAACACACAAGTATTGTGCTTTCATTGTGTCACCGAGAGTGGACAAACCTGCAGCGGACTGTGAGTTAGAACCTAACAACCAGTCTGCAGTGGTAAGCATTGTGATGTTATCACCTATGGGAAAAGAAAGAATGGCAGAGGGGACACGTGACTGTGGGCACCCATGTCTACGGGCCCCGCGTCATTAATACACAAAAAAATAAAATAAAAAACACCAACAAGGAGACTATATGACAGCGGGGGACATTTTAAAATATAGCATTGGTTATGTATATTAGTGCTTCAGATTGAAGGTGCAGGGGAGTCACCTGAGTAAACAACTATGTACAATAGTGACCTCATGCAAAGCTACATTATTTCCATGCTCTGGGATTTCAATAATTACATGCTCCCTTAGGGGCGGCAGTGGCTCGGTGGTTAGAGCAGTCGCCTACTGGTAGAAATACCCCGCGACCCAGAATACTGGATAAGCGTTAGAGGACGACGCGACACGCTCGCTTAAATAAACAGCTAATGGTCGTTTACATGTGTAAACTGCGATTGTTAGCACAGTCCAGCAAGTGTGAGGTGCGCACACTTGATTGTTATAATGCCAGTTTAACTGAAAACAAAATATAAAATTTAAACACAAGAACAATTCTCCAAACTTTACTAAAAGGTTAGTTTCACTGTGACTCTTTATCCCCACTCTCAGCTTTGTCTATCTTCTAAAAACACGTTTTATTTTAGAAAAAAAAAAATGTGTAGGAAGTGTAGGAACAAAAGCAGCAGCAACACAAACATACCTTCAGTGCCATTGGGTGTCATGGAATTGTTATTGATGTGTGAGTTGTCGAGGTTGGGACCATTAGGAGATTCACTGCTTCCACTTACTCGGCTGTGAGGACTGGCTAGATCCTGCATTTCCATAGACCTGGCAGGACACACACACACACACACACACACACACACACACACACACACACACGAACACGCGCGCACACACACACACACACACACACACACGGGACAAATCAAATTACAACTCATCGCTCTGGTTTCAGGGAAGACACAGCTCCGCTGATAGGCAATGCTGTGCACACAATATGCATCATACACCGGTCCAGATTTAGATAAATAAAATAGCAATCATACTATACACTAAAAGAAAAAAAACACTGAGGTATTATAGAATTAAGTAAAAATATATATTCCACAATTGTGGTGAATTGACACGTGACGTTTTAAATGACATTTGATTCTTTCAAATGAAGCGAAATAACGATAATCCAAAACACAAAAAAAGGCAGGGGAAATAAATACACACTCACATATGCACAACGACAATGATGTCAAAGACACATTTTCTCTTTTTGCAGTAGCCTCCACCACAAGTCCTCCAAAATGTGAGTTTACAATCTATTTACTCTGACTGATTTAAAAATGGCCTAAAGTGTATATTGCCTGTGTGGCATGGAAGACTGTTAGCAGATGTTTGCTGGTCTGAGGCATCTGTTAATGTGCCTGTTAAACGTGCAGCACTCCTGCCTGATTAGAAAGAGCCCATGCCTCAGTGATGGGCAGATGAGAAGCTCATGAGGCGTGTGTTTGCTCTGGCAAGCTCCTTAATTGTTTCTGTGTTTATAGGAAAGACCACGCCACCCAAAACATTATTCTATCTCCCGCTTTGTGCGCTCACAGGATCTGATCGGGTGGAGACGACGAGGGGAGGGCACGAGCGATCCGAGAGGCACGGCCACAAACTCCAGACACGCCATTTGTCTCTGCCACGGTTCCCACTGCGACGGCGGGTTAATGAAATTAGGACGAAATGTTTTCTACATTACGCTGCCATTTCCAATTATGTCACTGGGCCCTGGGTATCTCTGCTATCGGTAAACATTGGCCTCTTACACGAGGCCTCGGAGATAAATGCCGGAGTAAGTCTAAGTAGTCAGAGTGGTATCAGATGGCAAAAAAACAGACGAGAATTGTGAGATGCAAAGATTAAATTATGATATACATTCGCTGTATTTAAGATCGTATTATGTTATGATATCGGGATGTTTTGCAATAATAAAAGCGTAGTTTAATCACTGGCACAAGACGCATCTTTTCAGCCTGGCGTGAAATATCAAAAACGCTCAAATGCAAACAGTCAATTCAATTGACTCGTCCCTAACGCATCACTCTCCCCAGCGTGCAGCAACACAGCGGTGGCACCGTAAGCACATGTGCAACCCCTTCTTCACATCTCACACTCGGTCCTCTTATCCCGCCCCCCCACCCCCCCTAAAACATTTGAGTCATTAGCTGAGACCTCTATCTCTCATCAAACGATAACACAGCAGACTGACAGAAGTTGACAGTTGCTCGGCAGAGTGTCTGAGGTGAACTCTTGCAGCCATGCGCGCACAGAGCTGCTGGCACCGGATCAACAGCGCTCTCACCTGCACCCAGCGCGTCTCGGGCTCCTCTCACAACCAACCACACTCCTTTCTTTTCCCCTTTACTCTGCCTCCACCTGCCCCCCCGGCAGAAACAATGTCACTCCTTGTTATCGCGGCTCCGTGTCACAGTCCAGAGCCATCCCTGACACAAAAAAGGGCTCGTCTGAGAAAACATTATTGTTATTCTGCCGCAGAATGGGAAGAGGGGGCTAGCAGAGGGGAACAGAGACGCGCATTGTCTCCCTCCAGAGCCGCAGCCCCGTTCCACTGTTGTTTCCTCCGCCAGGTCCTCCCTCCTCCCGGAGCGAGGGGAGCACGGCCAAATGACGGAAAGGTGATTCATCATTGGTCTACGACAGCTGCAAACTGGATTAGCCCTCCCCCAATCAACATGCAAAGCTGCTTAGCCAAGGTAAGCAGGAAGGCTAGTGTGGTGGTGGTGGTGGTGGGAGGGAGTTGTTGCGGGGGTGAAGGTAGGCAGAGGGGTGAGGGGTTGGGGGGGGGGGGGGTCGTAGGCTGAGGGGGTGGGGGGGGGCAGCTGAAGCTTCCCTGCTCGAGGTAGCCTGCTGCTGGGAGGAAGATGGGACTTGTTGAGGAGAGACAAGTCGAGCGTGACACCCCCAGCATCTTCAGCAGATCTTTCATCTGCAATTGACACTATCTGAAATTTATCAGCACTCCCCATCCCGGCTAACTGACAGCTCCTAATGACCGTCAGGGCTGCTTTCCGTGGGCCTGCCCCAGCCTGGGGCCACGGCGCCGCAGACACACAACTTCACCCTCTTCACACAAAAGAGAATGATACACACACACACACACTCGCCCGGACCTTATATAAATCCTGTCTTTTCCTATGGCAACATGAAAATTCATGCTTATGTCTTTTTCTTTAGACACGTATAACTTATGTGTGCACGTGCACACACACTCATGCGCGGGGCACATCAGAGGCCCCTACATAAGTGGTGCGAGCGCGCGCGCACACACGCACACACACACACACACATACACACACACACACACACACACAATCACACATGCAGGGCACTTTAGGGGCCCCCAGATCAGTGGTGCATCTCAGACAATGAAGGAGACTGGAAACAAGAACACAGAGAGCATATGGAGCCACATATGTTTCCTATGATGCTACGAATGCCTCTATTACTCTCCTTTAGCTGACAGTTACATTTTGCTGTCCACTCCCGCTCTGCTTGTGTCTCTACAAACATCAAGTGGAGCCATATACTTGCTCGGCTATAACACTATATTTGACCCGACTCCGGCCCACCATGGGAATACAGGGTCCAAGGAAAGGTCAGAGGTATTCAAATGGTCATATAGGAAAAATATTAAATTTTTTTTTTCAAAACTCCTGGCATGATATTTTAATAGCAGACTGTTTACACGAGCGAGGGTAACCTGAGCTGCATACATGGTCGAGCTTTTTCTTTTTTCTTTTTCTAAATCAGGCTTTGCTCTTCACACCAAGGAAAAATACCATTCCAATATAACCATTTTTAACCATATTTCATTTTTTCTCTCGGAGACCTGGAGCAACTGCAGTGCCTCCTCTTGGCATTTCGAAAACACTGAAATGTGCAGAGAGGATTCCAACAAAGGAGGAAAATATAAATGGGGAGGAAAGTCCACAGAGGTAAAGCACCATAAAGACGAAAGAGAAACACATTTTCTCCACAGTACATTAACAGCGATCAGAGAGTCGAGGGGGAGAGAGAGCGTTCTGTGGTGGGTTGATGTGGTATGGTGTGTGTTTGAGTGTGTGTGTGTGTGCGTGTGTGTGTGTGTGTGCCGTGGCTGGCTTCTGTGCAGGCCAGCTAAGCCATTACCATGCTGGTGTCTCACCCGATTCGAGCAGGTGAAACCAGCCAGGTGAAAAGAGAGAGAGGGGGTGGGGGGGATATGGGGGGGCGGGGGGCGGGGGGGGAGAGCGCGGAAGGGGGGGGGGGGGGGGGGGGGGGGGGGTGGAGAGCAGGGATTTAAAAGCAAAAACAAGCCTTTCTTCTGCCACGCTAAATATTTATTGTTGGCCGGATTCAGCATCTTTGATGTGCGTCCTAGCTCAACCTGAACCACCAGGTCTTTGAAGCAGACGAGAACAAAGCCCGGCTACCGATGAAGCGGCGCAAGTGTCATCAAGTGAAACGAAGGGAACGAGGAAGAAGTGCCACAACATGCTTCTCCCGCGGTTGTTTGCAGGCCCATTTGTTTCCCTTTCCTTATTTCAAGACGTGGGTTTTTCAAAGGGAGAGGGAGTCAGCCGAGCTTTTAGCACAGATCACCCCAGCATGCAGGCTGCCTGAGCAGGCAACCACCCTCTGCCCTGTGTAGCGGTGCGACTGCCGAGCTGAGGGTCACCTCTTTTCACATGGACAGTTCTGAATCATCTGCAAAAATAAAACACTGAAATCCACACTTGAAAACGAAGGAATTAAGCCTTGCTCATATCTATCTTTGGCATCATCTTTTAAGTGCACGGTCCCTCCCACCCTCCCCGACTATTTAAAGCCATGTGTTGTGAGTTACAACTTTTTGTGAAACAATGCTTTAATCAAAAAAAATCTCACTCTAAAACAACTAATCCCCACTTAAGCTGCTCAGCTGAGTCCACATGGTGGCCCAGGAAAAATAAATCCACTCGCGAAGAATGTAGATGCAGACAACAATTGGACACAGATGTGAGTGGAATTAGGCACAAGTTTGCTAAAAATTCTACACTTCACCTCCGTCTCCGTACATGGCTGACCAAACCCAGTGTTGCTAACACACGTAGCATTAAATGGCTTAGTGGTGTTTTTTTTTTTCGAATGAGAGAAATGATAAGACAGCTGGGGATTATTTTGAAATTAAATCTGAAATGATACAGTGGTGCAGTTATGATGGATGCACATTGATAATTTATTTTTACTCGATATGGCAGAATGTCATTTTTATTTTTGTGCACATACTGTATCTCACTGAGGATGGATAGTAAATCCAGCAAGCGAATTCGGACAAATTTGGCAAATTCTCAATGCGTCATGTGCAATTTAAATCATTTTATCAACAATTAAAAAACGCTGTTACTCACATGTGTTATTTGTCGCTGTGCATTTCATTTCTCTCATTCTGACACGCTGCTCCGGCAATTCTCTCAATGGCTACATTAAATCTGTTAATACTGTGCTCCTCAACCCTCTAAATTATTTCCAGAAGGCCAGCTCCACTTTTGAGGGGCCATCACCCTAAGATTTAAAGGTGCAGGTTTTTTATCACGGGGGCTGCCCACCACACGAGACCACCACAGGACGAGCCAGGCTCTGCAGCACCCAGATGAAAGAACAGTCCAGTGACAAATCTGCCGACTAAATCACTTTAATGCTCCAGACTTGCTCCAATTCTCTCAAATCTAACACGGAGATTTGTTGTGGAGAGGAATTATTATGCATGCAAAAATTTACAATTGTGGAAAATCACGAAAAAAAGGTGGATTTAAAAAAAAAAATTTTTTTAAACAAATGTCTTTTTTATGGAGAAGTGAGTTCCACTCCTGCATGTTTCAATGCAATTCACTCCCTACAAACACAATTGTTTAGACTCAGCAGCTTCCCCATTATCCTGCTCTGGGTAAACACACAGCCATTTACAAACAAACACACAAGTAGGTTTTACTGATTGCGGAATTGTAGTGGCAGTCAACATGAGCCTTCTAAACCCGTTTCCTTTTCTTTCAGCCACGCAGTTTAGATCTCAACTGAGGTGTGTTAGCGAAATAACACCCTACACTATTTAGTAAACAACCCCTGTTCACTCGCTACTTAATCACCTATCTCCTTCTTCTTTCTCTGTCCCTCTGCTCTTCCTGTCTCCTCCGGGTGAGGCAGGATCAATTAGCCCTCTGTGTCTTTCACCATTTTCAATCTCCCTCCCTGAGAGAATAGGACGGGCAGGGCTCGGCCCGGCTAAACGCATCCATACGGAAGGCATCAGGCCTTGGGCAAACAATGCCACCATCACTGCCGGCCACTCTTTGCTACTGCTGTATGCACGAGGGGCCGCGGCCAGGCGGAAACACAGGGGAGAGACCCTGATGTGTGCCTGCATAAAGCAAATACACAGTGTAAACAGGCTCCAAATCAGCCGGCTCATTATCTGTTAATTGGATAAATAAGGTTATTGTGTGCGTGAATGGCTGCAGCAGGCGGTCACACACACACTGTCATGTTTGTCTACGCGCAGCGAAGGCCACTCTGCCTCACTATCCCAACCTCTCCACTTCCTCCCTCTCTCTCTCTCTCTCTCTTTCATCTGCTCACACACACCTTTCTAAACATCGAGAGAAAAAAGAAGGCATTTGAAAATGACAGGAATTAGAAGATGAAAAAGGACGAAGGGGGAAAAAAAGTGTAATTTCAGGGAGATGAAATGGCCTTCAAGTACATACACACACACACACACACACACACACACACACACACACACACACAATAATTCCCTGACTTGTGATGTAAGCCTGTGATTGTGCACATAACATTAAACCAGAACATCCTTCAATTAGCGAGGCTGCTGATTACAGCGGCTGAGTCATGTGCACTACACGTGAAACACTGGCGAGCGGAGACGCAGCCCGGCCGGGAGCCGGGGGCCTGTTGTCTTGGTCAGACGCTGGGAGCCTCTCAGGTCTCCTCGCAGCATTCCTGGCCTCAGCAGATGGCATTGGATGTCAACTGCTTTAACTGTGTTGATTTTGTTTGTTCTGCCAGTCGAGAGGAGACTCCAGCAGAGGAGCAGTTTGTTTTGCTCGCCTCGTCAAAAAAAGTGAAGAGGGCCAAAGTGAAGAGGGTCAGATATTTGAAGAGGAAATGGAATTGGGGGGCGAATTGGCACAGAGGATATTATTGGCACGATAATTGTATATATTTTTTTCCTGTTAAAAATGTTTTTATGCTAATGGGGAATATCTAGCTTACATTTTGTATTACATTAGTCTAAACGAGTTGAGAATTTTAATTGTAGTCAGTATTTTATTGTTATTTTTTTGTTTTAATTTGCAATTGAAAGGATTGAGTATAACATTTTATGTCTATAGAATATGTATGAGGATACTGGATGTATTCACTTTAATGTAAATAATACAAATATTTAAAAAAGTTTCCACTGATTCATCAACAATTAGTAACATCTATCATACAAGTAATACTATTGTTCGCATCATCATTAATTTCTGATTAGTGTTGATTAATTGCTTTAGCAATAACAGCATTTTTTATCTTATTTTGAAAATATTGGTGCAAATATTGGGGAAATATTCCAACTGTTGTTTTAATTAATTAAAATAAATAATTTCTTCAAATGACCTCTGAGCACTGATGCTAATTAAAAATCTATGAATTTAACGCGTGATATCCACAAACACACACATTCACAAATAAATACAAGCGTACACACTCACATACACACACATACACACACACACATACACATACTATGACCACCGAAAAATGAGAAAGATAAGGACAAGCCAATCAGGTGACAAAACACAACATAGTAATTCAAGTTATACTTACTACAATTGTGGTTGAATCCCTGCGTGTTTATCCCTTCTTACGCCTTAAAACAAAAATCTTCAATAAACACACACGGATGGTTCAGTCCAGCAGAACGGACAGAAACCTTTCTGACCCGCTTCTTCAGGTGCTGCTGGAATCTCGGAGCGCAGTGGGTGTAAACTACAAGACTACTTTTTCTTTTTCATTTTAGGGTGTTGGAAGCCATGGAGCCCCGCGCCGTATCTCAGGAGACCCCCGTCCTGGTGAGAAAGAGAGTTGTCCGATTACTGCTTCAGGCAGTGACTAGTGAGTGTCTGAGGAAGAGGGAAAAAAAGAGAGAGAGAGTGAGAGAGAGAGAGGGAGGGAGAGCGAGAGCGAGAGCGAGAGAGAGAGAGAGCGAGCGAGAGGGACTGCTGGACGGAGAGGGAGGGAGGGAGGGAGCGAATGAGGGAGGGAGGGAGGGAGGGAGAGGGAGGCTACTGCCATTTGAAAAAGCAGAAAAGTTGCTCGCTGCTCTCTCACAGGAAGACTTTGGGTCTGGAGGAGGCACGCGGGAGTTGCGCCTCACACCAGCTCCCCATATGTCATTCACTCACAGCTTTAAGCAATAGAGCCCTCTCCAGATTGTATCAGTGGAGACTTAAGACAATGAAATGGCAGATCCCCCTCCACTGGCCGGCCTGCATGGCCGCTCACACACCCCGAGGGCCCACACTTTTCCTCCCCCCCCCCCCCCCCCTTGTTTTTGTTATGCTCTTTTTTTTTTTTTCCTCCCTTTCTCCAGCCACAAACCACATTTTTTGCTCTCTCTTCTGAGTCTTAGGTCACTGCTGGATCTCTCGCTCTCTCTCTCTCTCCCTCTCTCTCTCTCCCTCTCTCTCTCTCTGCGTCGCAGAGGAACTCAGGAGGGTAAACAAGGGTGCAGGGTCATTAGCAGAGGTGATGGGGAGCGGGGAGGGTTTAACAGCGTCGCCGGCTCTCTGTCGGTCCGCGCAGCAGTCTAGTGGAAGTCCTCCGTCAACACGTACACGCTGCGCCTGTGTGCAAGGTAATGACTGCCTTCTGTCTGCTCCAGGTTATTATTTCAACTGTGCGAAGCTGCTAAACAAGGCCACGCTGCTACTGATGAGCTCAAACTGGTGATTTATGGAAGCTGGTGATGAGGCTTGTACAACTCTCGCTTAAATATGTTACGGCTTTGTGTTTTTATTCCCCGAGAAGATCAGTCCTGTGTAATGAATGGTTGGGAGTGCAATGGGCCATTTAAAATTTAATCTTCACGTAATAAAAACGAGGCTGGAAAGGCAGAGAAATGATTTTGGAGGAAGAGGAAATCATACATTTACCACGGTAAAGAGGTGGTGAGAGAAAAAGAACACCCATGGCTGGAAGAATAGTTCACTGTGTTGGTGGTCAGCCTGCATGTCCTTGTTTTCAGTGGTGATGAAAAGACAAAGATATTCATCTTTTTCGTGATTAAAAGAAGTAACCGAGGCCTGTTTTTGTCATATGACAGGTTTTTTGATTTATTCTCCACCAGCTTCCGAGTTCACAACCCACGCTGAAAGCAGGTCAATGCCGACAACCAGCGTGCAGCAGCAGCAGCAGCAGCAGCAGCAGCAGCAGCAGCGGCGGCAGCAGCAAACAAGCAGCCGACAGAAATAGATCAGAGCTGTGAGCAGAAAGCCCTGATTTAAATACGCAGCAGTGATGAAGCAGAGGAGCTGGAAATGCAACTGCTACCTGCTTCTTGCCCACAGGTGAACGGGCCGTCTTATGTTTCAGCATCAGAGCATGGAATATATTGCACATTCAACAGGTAACCGATAACTCAATTGACTAATATAAGCTCAGGGACTCTCGGGTGACAATTTCTAATAGCAGCCGGGTACACGGGGCAATTAAGTTGCAAGATTTATTCCGTCGATCCGTGTTTCAATAAGCGAGATGTATAAAATTAGCTTGAGATGAAATTTTGCAAGTGAGTTATTTTCAAATTGCAAAGTTTCATTATCTACAGTTTACGTTTGAATGACTGATGGTAGATTTTCCTTATACTCTCCCGCATGCAGTGATGTGTTGTATGTTTGATTGACAGAATTAAAGGTGCAGTTTGTAGATTCGAGTGATAATCCATCAACACGGGGAAGACAGTGAGTGAAAGAGCTTTCCGGTTTCTGCCGAGTGTGTGACGTCATGACGTGATTCGCAAGGGGAAAACCACAGTAAGACAAACTCCTTGAGTGCAAATGTAAACCTAAAAGTGAGAAACTCATCAGACGCACAGAGCAGAAGATTGTTTTTATTGCTGCCACTTAAAGCTTGGAAGCATCGACATCTGCCAAGTGGAAGCTTAACAAAGGATGCGTCGACTAAAACGCCCTCTTGCCAAAAACTATATCAAGTCAGAAACTTGAGAAGTGAGCAAAGATTAAAAGTGAAGCCATTCTTTACTAGGGATTATCTTGATGGGACTCAATAGTCTGTATGGGGGGGTGCAAAGGATGCCTGCCTGCAATTTAGAGTGAGGAGAGATCTGCACTGCTGCCCCCCGCTCCCCCCTTCCCCACTGCCAACAGGTTATCCACTCTAACGTCTCTCTCACATTAAATACATAGACTCGCTTCAAAATGGCTGGTTACAGTTTGGAGATAAAGACTCGGGGGGGGGGGGGGGGGGGTAATGCACGGGGGGGTTAATGCACATCTGACTGGGATCATAGTAGTTGCGAGTTTCAGATCCCCTCCTGTTGTTCTCGAACAGAGGACATCTCGGCAGAGTGAGTTTACTTGTCTTGACAAAGAATATATAAACAGTGTGAAAGAAGCAGGAACAATGTGACAAGGAATCAAGAGGTGCAGATGAAACAAAGTGCTAACACCCGGCCGACACAGTTGCGATATTTCCATATGCATATGCGGCAAATTTGTTTGGGTAGAGCTACGAGAGTGTTTATACAATGTCACGCACAGGAGGGGATCAGGTTCCTTTTTCGACATAAGTCTCAGCAGAACATTTTAACCAAAAGGGGGGAAATCTGAACTTGGGACAACTTTGGATATAATAACAGTTTTTATATATTTACACAGGCATTACCAGGCGAAGTGTTCACCTACTGACTAACGGGAAAATAATAATGAAATAAGTTCTACGCTCGGGCGCCGCCCCTCACACAAGTGGGACGTTAAGTGTGCTGCGTGGCAATTTGTCGAAAAGCCTCATAAGTGCTAGATATTCCTGGTTATTTCAATGCGCAGGGTTTCCTGAAGAAAATAACCTCGCTGCACAGAGTGACACGCTGGGTGAAGCAAAGCAGCACTGATGACCAAGGGAAATTCAAGATCATTTTCAATACTATTCCATTCCTCTTCCATTCCCGCTGCATGTGTTTTCACAGGCGCTCCCAGCGAGAAAGCAATGTGCATAGCTATGGTGACAGCAGAGCAATGAAAGCAAAACTAAAAAAGTAACAAGCATCATTGCAAACCCAAGAAACGTGCTACTCTGAGTTCAAGCTGCTGCATTCAAGTTTACACAATATAACATTAACCCATCTATTCACCAGGCTTTCATTAAACCCTGCTGAAAATCTTTGATGATGACAAGTTGTCGCCACAAAAAAAGCCCTTTGACAGCACAGACAGATCATTTTGAAGTCCCTCAAGGTAGATTAGTAGCAAGTCAAGCGCTTTCATGTGGTGAATGAAAGTTCCAAGTGAAGCCTGAATTCCTTATAAATAAACATCAGGTTGGCCGGCTGCGGCCGAGGAACAGTGATAAAAGTAAACACGGGCATATTTCAACCTGGAAGTACACAAGGAGCTTTCCTCTGCAGCAAGCGGGGGGAAACAAAGGAAATGGTTAGCCTCAGTGGACATCGCTAATGTAAATGAACAGCGTGACCTTACGGTGGAAGCCATTTTGGTTCCAATCAAAACATTGTCTACATGTTTTTAGTAAAGTGAAATATTCATTTGTCTTTAGACAGCAAATACACTGAATGCAGCAAATACACTGAAATGCAACACTTACACTGGTAAATGCAACGTAAAATAATGAAATTGATGTTTTGCAAGTGTATTTTTCTCAATTTAAAACTTCATCTGCATCATCTGGAAGATGCCATGTTATCATCAGGTTTCCACAATAGCCCAGAAAGGACGGATTGAACTCTGTTTCAGCGTTCTACCTGCGCGCTCAGAATTGAAAAACGTGTACGTATCTACTATAAAATCACAGAGTATTCTCTGCAGTATTTGCCTCAGTAGGCGCATTTTAACCAGGAGTATATTCTGAGAGACAAGTCGTACTTTATGACCAGAGAAGCACACCTGGGGAAAGTCTATGAGGACCCCGAAAACCCCTCAGACAGACACTTTATTGCTCCCCGCTGGCCCCAAAAAAAGCCAAACAAGCACACATTAGAGACCTATTACTCATAATGAGACATCACTATGGCTGCAAGTATCACCACTGTAGGGATTACACTCAGAATATATGGCCTGTTAAAAGATAAAGAGAACAAGTGGCGTAAATCCAGGTGAATAAGTCACTTAAATAGTTTGTTGAGATTCATGTCTTCCTTTGAATCATGCTTTAGTTATAAGTGTGGGATCTTACTCACAATGTTAACATAAGGTCAATTTGTCCCTGACGAAGGAAATCGTTGTTTCAAAACATGAGTCAAAGCTCAAGTCTTTACTCATTAAGACAAAATACCGCAGATGAGAGAATGACCTCATCATTTTATCATTTAATTGTAGGTTTAAATAAACTGGAGTTCAACGACTATTGTGGCCAATTTCAAATAATATGCAAAATACAAGATTCATGTAAAATTGCTCGTATTTGGGATACAAATATAACTACAGGGCACCAAGTAGTGATACTGTTATGCAAATTAATACTTTATACTTAAGGGAATAGGGTAACTTTAATAATACGTTTTTCTATGGTGTGTAACATTTTGTAATGGTATGACTATATAAATTCTCTAGTGCTAGTCATTTGGTAATTGGGTTTGAGGACAGAACCTCTGGCAGCAAAGCTACGGAGTCAGAATTAGCTGCACCCTAAAATACCAATATGTTTGGTGATAAATTTTCACCACCCCTCTAATGGCTGCATTTGTCAGGACTGCCACAACTGTCTCGCTGGCTTGGCTTCTGACTTGCGCAACCCAGGCGGCCAGAAATGCGGCACTCCCCTTCTCCTCCACAGCTGCCTGCCCAGTTGGGCCCCGGTCAGCAGAGCCCCGGGGGCCGAGCCACCGATCAGCCGGCGCACAGCGGGTCTGGCCCGTGGCGGTGGGGGCAGTCACCGCTGGGGGAACTTATGTTCACCACGGAACCAACTCCCAGCGGGTTGGAGTACAAAATGCAGAGGTTATGGACATAACTGCTGCCTTGCAACCCCACCCCCTCAGGCTGCCTCTCTGTTCCTGAACCCCCCTGCCCCAACCCCCCCTCCCCCCACCCCCGCTCTAACCCCCAGACCCCNNCCCCCCCCTCCCCTGAGTAGCAAACTAAACCCCCACCAGTGCAGCCACTGTGACATTTGTGAAGCCAGGAGTACACATAACAAAAACACATTAGGCAAATGTCTGGGGTCAAACGTCTGTTTGAATTGGACAGATGAAAGCCACTTAGATTGGGCCTGTGCCATTCTGCTTAGCGACTAAATACAGTTTTAAAAGAGGCAGGGCGCGTGCGAGCCGGTTTGTCTCACTGACAGAATATGCTTGCACATTCAAGTTATGATGCTGTGTTTGCCAAGGGATGATGCAAAAGCGCAGACAAGGCTATTTAAGCCCAGGGTATTACCAATCAGCTATCTATCGCACATAAATAAAACAGAAATATCTCAGACCGGAAAATAACTTATATTTAACCCACATCCACATTTGTTCTCCAAGAAGCAAGTGCGAGAGAACACAGCAGGGGTATTTGCAGTGATGAATGGGCGCTGCCATTGGACACCAGTTTTCAGTAACTTTTAACTCGCGGACAGACTTAACAGCTGGGCTTAGTATCTGTCTGCCCCGGCATCCCCGTGCATGTGCAAATAAAGAAGCTGAAGCTCGGATTATCTCAGCACCAAATGTCACTCGTTTTATAGAACAGCAGGAAACATGCTGAGCCGCACAATTTTTCACAGCCTTCAGGACAGCGTGAACTATTAGCGGCATGCCGAACTAGTGTGTCCCTACGATCATGCCAGTGTTGGGGGGGGGGGGGACATGAAGCATGGCAAGAGGTTCCAAAATAACCAGTGGGACACTCACAGTTTAAGACTGTGTAAGAGGAGTGGTGATGTATATATGCTAATACCTCCAACCCAAAAGTACCTCATGGGGACTTCAGTGCATGTGTCTGCTACTTGTCGCCGTGGTCACTATGACTGTGGGAGACAACCTTTCATTTATTGTTTTTACAAGCGCTCTACTGCTGCACTATCAATATCCTGGGGACAGGAAGGGCTGTC
>JAFBJT010005601.1:10134-32587 GCA_016785325.1 Chascanopsetta lugubris
CTCAAAATAACTGTCCTTACATTTGATTATTTATTGATCTAGATTTGATTCAAGTTACAATATACTGTATTTGCATTTATGTGAAAATGTAAACGCACTGAATATATTGCTACACATAAAAAGTGGCATGTGTAATTCACTGGAGTTCATGGGCAATATAAGCTTTAGACTTTTATCTTTAGACGATCGTATTCCTTTAAGCTCTCGTGGGCCACATCAAACGATCTCGGGCCACAAGTTTGATAGATGTGCCCAAAAGGGTGGAGATGTATAAAGGACGCCGCTTCCAGTGGCTCTCAGGGGAGAAATGAGGCACTGAGACACACACACACACACACACACACACACACACACACACACACACAGAAGTACATAAACTTTCCCCTGCTGTGACACCACACGAACGTATCAAGACTCCTCTATGAAGGGGACAGTTCTCGAATGCCTTTCTTGTTTTGGTGTGGTGCTGAGTCACTCGCTCACTACCCAAAGGGTGCACTCTTCAGGGTGTCTCTCCCTCAGCCTCTGACATTTTGCTGACTGGGCTGTTTTCCACTGCACATTTTATAAGAAATGCTTTGTTGTTATTTTGGGTTTTATCCAACAAAGAAGTACATGAGGATCCAGAACTACCTAAGGGGCACACACTCTGTTATATTCATTTTAGAAGATCTTCACGATCAGTATGCTAATTGCATAAGTACCCGTTTATGTTTTATAAACGGTACGGCTTATTACCATCTGAATTGTACTTTCAATTAAGCCCTCGCATCAAGTCCTCCAAAATAAACTAACGATTACATGGCTCATTTCAAAGCAGCTCTGGTTTACGGTTGCACAGTGAACGGAGCTTTAAAGGGACAGTGAGTGGGATTGGTTACATTTTTAAACTGCATGTTGCAGCTGAATATACAAAAGTAAGAACTTACAGTGACTTACATTAAAACTCATTCTGAGATACTGTACTGGTGCATAAGGGTGCAAATACAGTTGCCTCTGTGGAGAGAACTTGCTCATTAAGGATACAAAAACAAGTTCATAAAAACATCAGTATTATTATATTGACATAAATTTAATTTCTGCTCGATTTGAATTCAAACCCAAAAAGTGCATCTTAGAGACAAAAGGTAATAAAATGTACATTAGACCCTCAGGGTAAGGAAAAACTACTGGGGGAAAAAAAAACTTTTAACAGGAAAAAAAAAATAAAAGCGAAGGTAGAAACCTGAGGGAGAGTCACAGGTGAGGGATCTACTCCCAGGACGGACACATGTTACGTAGAATGTTCAATAACAATACACACATTATAAATGTGAATGATTAAATGTTTAAGTCCATCTTTTTTTTTGTCCTTTTCATACATTTGTGCCCCCTATGTCTATTAGCATTACCGCCACCTACAGTTAAGGAGTGTGCAGGGATGGCAGTTCAATGCATAAAACATCCTCTTCAAAATAAAAGCACACGATTTATTTTTCTGAACTTATTTTTCCAAATTCAAAGTGGTTATATTTGAATATTACAATGTTGTACCATCTCAGACTTAAATGTTTCCACATCAGGACCAAAACCAAGACATTTGTCATTGACAGAGACTATTTATTTCACCACAGTATACACATGAAAGTACACAGTGGATATTTTGTGGAACTTTTAGAAATAAACAAGTTAGTTTCACTGTGGGAAAAAAACTTACGGGTGCATTTAAAAACAGGCATTTATTTTTATGTAAATCAGGGGGTCCATTGGGAGAAAAATTGGTATCACTAGATGGTAAAAGACAAAATGACAAGCACTAACATGCAGAGTTAGAGATGATCCTGTTTATTTCCATACACTGATTTACAGCTGCACGTGGGACCAGAAGCAAAAGAAGACTTTCAAAATAAAACACCATGTCCCTGCTGTTTGTACTCAAAAGCAGAGAGGCCACTGAACAATGCTCTTATCCCTTTGAGGATAATGGACATTTCAAGAAAGTACAGAGTTGTAGAGAAACAACAATGAAAGGGGAAATGATAGGTGGCACATGGACTTCCTGAAGATTGTGGGCGGAGCAAGTCTCGTGGACTAACACACATTTAAGACCTCAGATAAAAACAAGCAACAAGAAGAGAAATGCAAATGCACAATAACCATTCGGGGAAATGTTTGTCCAACACACTCCTCTTCTCTTTTGTAGCCACCTTTATCTTCTCCTCTTTTATCTCCTCTTTGATGTCCTCCTGAACATCCTCCTCCCTCTTTTCTCTCATCTCCTCCACCTCTTCCATCTCTTTGTTCTTCTCATTCATCTCCTTTTCATTCAATTCCATCTGTTTCATCTCTTCCTCATTCATCTCCTCTTCCTCCCTCAGCTCATCACCTTTCATCTCCATCTCCCTCTCTTTCATCTCTTCCATTTCCTCATCCCCCTCTTGCTTTGGCTCTTTCATCTCTGCCTCGCTCATCTCTTTTGACTCTACCTCTCTCATCTCTCTCATCTCCCCCTCTTTCATCTCTTCCTCTCCCTTCTTTGTCTCTTTAACCTCCTTGTCCTCTCCATTCTTTGTCTCTTTCACCACCTCCTCCTCTCGCTTCTTTGTCTCTTTCACCTCCTTCCCCTCTCTCCTCTTCTTCCTTTTAATTTCCTCCTCCTCTCTCTTCTTACTCTCTTTCATCTCTCTCTCTTCTCTGCTCCTCTTCTCTTTCATCTCCTGCTCCTCTCTCCTCCTCTTCTCTTTCATCTCCTGCTCCTCTCTCCTCTTGATGTCTTTCATCTCCTTCTCCTCCCTCTTCCTCATTTCGTTGATCTCCTTCTCCACCCTCTTCTTGAACTCTTTCATTTCCTTTTCTTGCTTCTTCATCTCCTTTACCTCCATCTTCTCCTTCTTCACTCTCTCGACCTGCTCTCTACTTTCCCGCCTCTTCTTCTCCTGTAGCTCCTTCCTCTGTTTCTTCAACCTTGCCTTGTGCACGCCACTCTTGAAGCTGAGCTCCTGAAAAGACGGACGACAACTTTCAGCGTTCCTTTCTCTGAAGTCGACACAATGAAATGAAACAACAATCAATATGACTGAAGTACCTTCAGCTCGATGTTCTGCAGGATCAGGTGTTTGATGTCGCCCTCCATCTTGGACTCTCTCCTCAGCGAGTTGCCCTGCACGGCCAACAACTTCTCCTCCATCTCCCTGATCTGGTTCTTCAGATCCTGCACCTGCTGGACGCAGGGCTCCTGTCTGACCACGCAGGTCCTCATCCTCTCCTCGAAGCTCGTATGGATATCTTCGAATTTCACCATCCACTCGTTTTCCTCCTGCAGGCCGTCGTACTGCTGCAGCAGAAGATACTCGCCGAGGAAGGAGCGTTCCTCCTCCTCCCTCAGCAGCTTCTTCAGAACCGGGTTCTCCGCGGCCAATGCAGAGTTATCTTTCTCCATCTCCTCGCTCACCGACCCTCTGCTTCCATCCTCCTCCTCCTCTTTTAGCATCACCCTCAGATGCTCCAGCTCCTTCTCCATTTCAGACTCCGTGGAGCTTCCTGTCTTCACCATGCTCACCCCGAGGTGCATCTCCTTTCTGATCAGACATTGGTGAGAGGCAGTAGAGCGAAGCTGCGGGTACAGATTGTTCTCTGCTGCAGTGTGTTCCACCTCATTCTCTGCACTTTCATGCATCTCCAGAGTCTCAATTGTGTCCGCTCTTTGTGAGGCATGAACATTTGGCCTGAGAACAAGCAGCATGTTGACATGTACGTAAATGAGTTCAGGTGATTCGGAGTGATAAGGTTTTTTGAGGAGCAATTTCTCAAGGAGCTTTAATTTTGGAAGGATGTTATGAACTAAATGGTTCTTTTTTGTAAAGGCAGCTGAGGGAATGCACCTTTAATGAGACACTTTGACCAAAGCCATCATTCATGGCTTTCATCTATTGGTATTGATGTTCATTTTGTAGATTTGATCTGCGCAGCACTTTGAGGATCTCCAGAGATCCAACCTTGCTTGGCTTTCCACAGTCCAGGTGAAACTATTCATTGACGCCATTCAACTAAACTAAACATTGGTTTGCGCGTGTGCAGTGTTGCATAATGGTGCTGGAAGCACAGCCTGTAATGTTTGTAAGATGGACCCTGCTTGGCAAAGAGGCAGTTTGGTTATGCAAGAGCATTTTGACAGGTAGGCATGTCCAACATGCCAACATTGAGGACTATAGGAGCGGAGAGCTAAAACAGCAAACAACATGTTTGGGTAGGACAGACAGTAGATGTGCAATTGCTGTGTTTGGCCACAAAATAAACAACGTACTCCGATAGAGGGAAATCGGGGCGAACAGAATAATCAGTGGTGTAAAGTCAGCAGCAAACTGTGCTAACAGCCACATCAGCAGCCAGCAGCAGGTTTGCACCAAGACACCTTCACCATTATCTCACTTTTCCCTCACATGCATGTTTAGTGTGTCTGTCCATGCAGTCTGAACAGACTGTGATATACGTGTAGCCTCATACAGCTGCAATGCTTTTTCTGTTGACCATAGAGCTGCAGGGTGCAGTGCAGTTTATTTTGTAAGGGACAACTGTGGAGATGACTGTAAACACAAAAGCTTCGCCCAAATATGGGTTCATTGGAGTTTTACAGCTGTATACAAACACAATATTACACACTGTGATATATACTGAGAGGCTTGACAGTGAAACATTTACAAAGTCTGCACTGATCCAAATTCTTATCATTAATGGAAATATGTAAAATCACCTGCTGCTTGTAACCATATATGACATGAAATCTGGAATTCAGCAGAACTACTACTGTAAAGATTTCTATTTCACTTCAACCATACCATTACAAATACCTCTGACCACACTAATTGAATCATCCCTTTATTGAAGTATCTTTATAGAAATAAGTTATATGGACTGTTATCAACTGTAGAGGACCGAGTAATTATCAAGTGAACTGAAAGCGAGGGCCAACCTTAAGAAGCTACAGGTTTTGCAAATAGCCATACTTATGCAAAGTGACGCCTCCGTGAGCAAAGAACAATGTTGAGAGAAGACAGTAGAAACTCACACTTAGACCAAAACTATAGCACCATTTGTTTGTTTTTCAATGGTTCAATTTCAAGATTCAGCCGTACACATTTTCATTGATCTTTAACTTTTTCCTCCCTTTAATCGTGTGTGCACATAAATCTAAAGGAGAGGAAGTAACTTAATAAGGTTATCCTCCTTATTCCTATACCATAACATAATTCTATACCAAGGCTGTGGATGCCACAACATAAATCATATGGGCTTATTGAATAAAGGAGGAATGAAATATCTGACTTGATAGATTGTTGGTATTTAGTCAGGATGGCAGGGAGCCACCGGTGGATTCTTGTGTGTGTGTGTGTGTGTGTATGTGTGTTCGTATGAGATACTAAGTAGAAAAAAGTTAACTGAGATTGAAAGACGTCCACTCTCTCCTTCAACATACATGCAGGGAAATGTAAGGTGCACACACACGACCATCACACGACTTCTCGTTTTTACTTTTTATCAGTGGACGATCCCATTTCCGTTGTGTTGATGCAGCAGATGGATTCCCCTCCCACCAACCATTCATCACCACTGCCACACCAAATCGCGCCTGTGCCCCTTTAAAGCCGGTGAAAAATGGGTTCTGAGCCACAGTTCTCCCCCAGAAAAATAAAGGCCAGTTAATGTGTCGTCAAACGGGTTTCACCACCCGGACCCGGATGGAGAGGAACAAAGTTTGGATTCTATACTTTTGTCTCGCAGTGCACAATTAAAGTAAAAGGAGTGCAGGGAACAATGGGGAAACTAGCAACGGCTATGGGCTGCAATGTTCATAATGAGCCTCTTTTGAGTTTTAATGACAACTGAAGTCTACCATAGGTTCAACATATGCTAATAAGTCACACCTAGTGGTGAGGCTGGGTACTGCAACTTAAAACCCCTTCTTTCATTCTTCCAATCAAAGCCTTTACAAGAATCGATGGTCGCCTTTATTTATAGCAGTAAGTCAAATAGAATTTAGTTTGTCCATTTGGAGCTACTGTAAATAATTCATTATTGCACCAACAAAATCATTTTGTGTTACACTATACAATTTCTTTCAGTTTCACTACGATTTAATTAGAAGGTACATTTTCATATTATAACCTCAACGGGAAGTATATACAGTCACTGTGCTGACAGGGGGAAAGCAGTGCAAAACAAATTGTCCATGTCTAGCTAATTAGTTCAGATTCTGTCCATGTTTGAATGCCAGGATTGAACTCAAAAATAACTAATCAAGCACCACCAGTGACGCCAGTTGGTGGGGGCGGCTGAGAAAGGGACATCCGTTCTGTATGCAGAACAGATCATGTAATTCAGAGTTCAACCTCAGTGGCATGAGGAACTTTCGGTTCAACTATGTTTGATTCTTTAAGATCATGAGGGAACATTTGTGTAATCGCGAGGAGAAAAACTGTGATGCACATCTACATTAAATTCCTGCTACAGCAGAGCAGAGATGCTACATGGCACATTAAAGGTCATGTACGTAATGAGGTTAGACCACCGACTGATGAGTTGAATCGATCCGGATCAACGTGACTCAGCTTGGGGTGGGATTGATCAGTCACACTGTAACAATACGCTCGATTAATGAATCAGAGGATTAATCAGGGCGGCAGTTCACGATGTCAGGAATCACAGATACTTCGTGAGAAGTTAACGGATCGGTCAGTCAAACTACAAACTATGGGGTTGGGGAGGTTTGTGGACAAGTATACAGCTGTGAGTGTCTTTAATGCAGGGGTGTCGAGGTCATTTTAGTTCAGGGGCCACAAACGTCCCAATTTGATCTCAAGCGCCAGACCAGTAAAACTGTAGCATATTGACCTATAAACAACTCATGTGGCACAGGCTTCGCCTAGTGTCCCGGCATAGTAATTACAGGTCAATACACCTATATCTCGACATCTTCTCTGTAATTTTTACCCTTTGCTTAACTAGTCCACGCGCTGAAGTGGACCCTCTGCTAGGCCATTTCCGGCCTACAGGCCATTCGTCTGGTTTAATACATTTACAGGCTGTTCGAATCATGTGATTTATACTCATCACACTTGAGTTATTCAGAAGAAGAAATGCCCAACTGTTTGGATGAGCCCTTTATCTTTACATCAGGTACAGGTGCTCTGTTTCGAGGGTGCCAGGTTGTATCATCCTGTTTTTATAGTGGCCCAGAATGGACATTGTTACGACCCTCTGTACTGAACTGAACAAGGACTGGGGGGAGGGTGCTGTTAGGGACACGGGGGGTGGTGCAAGAAAGTACGGGGTTCAGCCAAAATGATTTGGTTTTTGCCCATCAGGTTCGTGGTCCTCTATCTGTACCCAAGGATGGGTTGGAGGAAACCCAGCCTCCTGTTAATGTGTATGCCGTGTCTGTGCGTGGCAGGGTGCTGTGTAAATGGGTGATGCTCATTTGGAGTGATTGACGGGCCTATAAGGAGACTGGGGATCATGGGTGTGGTTTCGTCTCTGCTCTGCTCGCGGCTCCGCTGGCTCGCCCTCATGCCAGGGCTCCGATGGGAACCAGCTCTGCTTTGATCGCAGCCTTTTGGGATTCTCCCTCTGACCCTCCCTTGACTTTTCTATAAATATAATGTAACTTTGACGCTACGGTGTGGTCTCCCTTTATGTTGGGTCTGCTTGAGCCAGGCAGGCGTAACAACGTGCTAAACACTTTTGAATTAGACTCCTCTGATTGGCCGGCTATGTTTGATACATGTTGGATCATATAAAAACAGCATGGCTAAAGACAGAATGTGTTCACGTATATGTTTTTAAATGCAAATTTACAAATTGTTAACAATTCATATCTTTTAGTTATTTCTGCCGAATGCTTGGGCAAGGGCACAAACTAATCCAAACAAAACAGCGGTTCACTATACCCACTGGAGCACAAGGCCTTCAAGTTAAACTGGTGATTATGACTGAAATCGATCCTGCAACAGCAGACAGGCACAAGGCGACAGGCACAGAGAGAGGAAGAGAGTCAACAAGTGGATAAGCTGAAGGAGCCGGTGGATCAACAGGCTTACTGATGAATCGGTGTGTCAAATGAGTAAAAACTAATTAAAAGACCATCAATCAATATTTTGGGACCTTAGCGGCGAGATAAGTGTAAAGACAGCAGACAGGTGAGGAGGTAACGGAAGAGTCAAATTAATCTCAGCGGGAACGACCTTCATCACTTCAAAACTGACTCATTATTCAATCCTGTAAATAACAACATTGAATTTGCACAGGATAAAAGATGAGTCATTCACTGGTAAAGCGATGATTAACTTTTCAGTATGTTTACGATGTCATTCACAGGCAACAACATCAAAGCCAATACCTTAATGCGTCTGGGTACAGCAGTTTGTGTGACGCTCAATGAGGCTCGCTGGAACTTTGTTAAATCATAATAGAAAATGCAGTGTGTAATATTTTGGTCATTTTTGTCATGTAAAAAAAAAAATTAAACACTTACATACTGACATTTTCATGAATTTATGATCTTTCAAATGTTTTATTTTATTTCCATTACCCTTAAATGAGGCCATTCATGTCAATTTGCATGAGGAGTGGGTCCTCTCTACGGGGACCGCCATGTTTTTACAGTAGCCCAGAGTGGACATACTAAACGCCTTTTGAGTTTTAATGACAACTGAAGTCTTCCATAGGTTCTCCTGCGTGTTCAGAAGGGTGAGGGTGAGGTGATAGATACAACATGCAACTCCACCTCTAGATGTCGCAAAATCGTACACACTGCACCTTTAAGTGAAAATAGTGTTTATATCATAAATACACTACAAAATTACTTTTATTGAATCTTATCAAACATTTATCCTTTGTGTTTTACATCGATAAAAGAGTTTTAATAGTAAGTTAGTTACGATGTTTAGTCACTTTAATGTTCTGCAACACACACAGTCAGTGTGGCCAAGGTGTTTGCCATTCTCCCTGATGAGACACACCCTCAGCTCGACCGCTTCTCATTTGTTCACACACAAGTGTTTTAGCTGTCAACAAGATAACAGAGGGTGGGTGGCTTTAAGATAAATAATGGAACCTATTCCTTAAAAAAATACCCGGGCTACATAGAAGAACAGCGAAAAAACAAACAAAAAATGAACAAAATACAAATCTCTCTGGGAACTGCCTTCAAGTTGTAAATAGAAGGCAAGAAGAAAAATCTAGCTCACAAAACGACTTAACACAAACTTAGTGGCACGAAATTAATGTGTTGTCAGGCTCCATTTTTACCTTTCACACCCACAGCAACAAAAATATAATGTCCTTTATTTCAGCAGTTTGAATAAAAGTAAGAAAAATAAACAATTCGGTGTTACATAAGTGTGGGTGTCAAACTCCCAACCTTATCAGCCTGCATCATCCTAACCACAGCCTTCCAAATACCATCTAACCATCTCCCCTTTCACAACAGGGGGCTGTTGCTGGGGTCAAAGTATGTTTATTTATAATTTGCATAAAAATGTATGACGCTGTTCACCCTCGCCTGTTCTGCCTCTCATAGTATTTTTGTGTGTATGTCAGCGGCCTCTTGTTCCTTCCACTTTATCCAACACTGACACACGCTTCCAATTATTTACTTGCCCCTGGATTTATTATTAACTACACTCGAATTTCCATGTTTCCTCATTTGCTTACCACGTGTTTTCCTATTGTCAGTCTGACATTTGCTGTTTCTCATTGTTATTCCACATTTGCAGACTACTTTCCATTTGCTCCTTTTGGACTAATAACCTGCATGTGTGATTCTTCCATGTAACTATTCTTTATGCAGCTTTGCAACAAGTTTTAAACTATTTGTTGTCAAGACTGACAAGATGATAGTCACAAAAAAATGACATTCATACAATATGCTAGTGCAAAACAACACAATACGAGAGTTCCTTTGTTTGAATTTCTTTCGATTGGCAGCCACAGAAAAAAAGCTTTTACATAACAGCTTTAAACTGGCCTTGGGAAAAATGAAGATTTCAATCAGCATCTATTTGTTTAGCCCTTTACAGCACCAAAACTTGCCCAAAGTGCATTGAAATCCACATCGAATAATAACAATAATGAAAACATAGAATTGTAAAATAGGTTCATAAAACACAAAGGAAAATAGCCAGGGCAGCTATAGGTTGTAAAGGCCTGTATTTATATAGCGCTTTATAGAGTCTCAAAGCACTTTATAGTGATGTTTACATTCACCCAGTCACTCAAACATTCATACTGTGAATCTATTTGCAGCACTTCTTATTCATGGGACAATCAGTCCCAGTGTCTTGCCCAAGGACACTTCAGCATATGGAATGGGGGAGGTTGGAATCGAACCCCCGATCTTCTGGTCAGAGGACAGTTCCTCTAACCCCCTCGGCCACAGTCTAAATGAACAAGTAAGAAACAACTGAAATAAAGGTATAAACCAAATCGGAAAATCATGAAATGGAAAAGATAGTGGGTATATCGAGGGGGAACTCAGCAACACTAAGTGAGCGATCACCCCACAGTCTCTATCTCGACCTGGGGTCTTCGAAAAGAAGTTGGCTTAATGAACGCAATGGCCTGCTATGCTTGCACAGAGTCAACAGCTCTGATATATAAAGGAGGTGAGCGGCAGTTAACAGCATTAAAAACTAACATTGACAGTAGTTGTAATGGTAGTAATAGTTTTAAATCAATGTTCAACTGATCTGGAACCCTATGGAGTGAAGACAGTACCATGGCAATATGTTCATGTCCAGAGGTGTACGTGAAAAATTGAGGGCAAGGGAATTGCAACTAATAATAATTAAATAATAAATATAAATATAATAATAAATGCATGAACCTCTTCCTGAAGATCTTTTGAAAAAAAAAAGCTAGTTTTAACAACAGAATTCATTGGTATGTCAAAGTTCAAACTGCTGTTAGAAATCCGCCCCCCCCCCAGGTTTAAGAATTTTGAAATAGGAATCCAGTGCACCGAAGCTTGAGGCTTCCACATGTGCTATACCCAAACATAACACACTGCGTTTGATGCCTACATCAGGCCTCACAGGTAAATAGAACTGTAGATCAAGTGCATAACATTGAAAAGACAGATTGTGTTTGGCTAAAATTGACCCCAGGGGCAGCAGATCCTATATGAGAGAAGGTGATAGAGCCAAGATTAGATCCCTGTGGCACCCCACAAGAAAGAGAGGAGGGGAGGTCACCAGTGCGGTGCCATGGGTGACGACACGAGGGACGAGAAGATATCACTGTACACTTTGTTGACTCGGTGCTATGATGGGATCTGAAGCCAGACAGGAATTTTCCTCTCTCTAGAAAACGTATAAAAATGATCATTTACAAAAGTCTAGACAGAAATGGCAGATGACAGGCAGGTCTATAATTGGACAAGACAGAGAGGTCGAGGTGAGGGAGAACAACACTGGAACAAAGTATCTGTCAATATAAAGAGACAAAATAAAGCGTGCAAATCCACTGTTGCTATGCACCATTATAAAAACACCTCATTTCGTAAGATACTGTCATTCTCATCCTCTGTTGTGTCTTGTAGCTGCACACACACGCGCACGTAACTGCACAGCACACACTTCACGCGGGGCCGATACTTCCTTTCATCACACACACGCGATCATACACTCATCTGCCCTTTAGGGTGACACAGTGTTTGCCAGGGCAGTGCAGCGAGGTCGAGGATGCAGGTCTGGCCACGTGTGTCCTGGAGGATGAGCACGGAGCGTGAGAGAGCAGCACTAAGTCAATTCCTATCGAATCTCACTCCAGTGAGAACATGATGACCCAAACAGACCCGGGGGATGGAACCGGTCTGTGCCTTACCCTCGATCGAAAGGGTAACACTGAAACGGCCATACAGACTCGCTTCTTAAAGGTGCAGTGTGAGATATTTAGATTTTTTTCACCTCTAAAAAATATTAAAAAACAATTACATACTGCCATTTTCATGAATTTGTAAGCATCTGAATGTTTCATTTTTTCCCCCATTACCCTTAAATGAGCACATTAATGTATATTTACATGAAGAAAGAGGGGGAGGTCATCTGTGGGGGCTGCCATGTTTTTACAGTAGCCTAGAGTGGACATACTAAACATCTTTTGAGTTTGAAAGATAAAGACAACTGAAGTCGACCATAGGTTCCCCTGCATGTTCAGAAAGGTGAGGGTGAGGTGATGGATACCACATGCAGCTTCACCTCTAGATGTCACCAAATCTTACACACTGCACCTTTAAAGATAAAGGTTCATTTTGAAGGTTGATAACCCTGTCATCATACTTTGGTCGATATAGCTAAACCCAGTAGTGCAGTATAATGTGCAAGCTATTATAAAGACTATGCTGACATGAAGACAAATTATGTAGGCGTTTCTCCAATTTCAATTCCAGCAAAATCTCCCAAGCAACGAGCATTTATTAGAGCACACATGTGAGAACAGGTCTCACTGAAACACACTGGATCTCAGTGTTCGAGGTGCAATGGAATTGCTATGGAGAACATATCCAAAAACAAGGGAGACAAAGGAAGCTGGGGAAGGCGGAATGTTCCATAAATTTGCGAAAAAGCGACAAAAATGCAACTTTAATGACGGACGCATCCTGCATTCTGAGTGAGCACACCCGTGTGACATGAATAAATCAGGTCCCAGGAAGGTTCATTATAAAAGCTCAAGCTTTAATTGTTGTTTAGATTTAACGAGTACAAAACAAAAAAAACAACATTAAGTGAGGTTTCACTAAATGTACCTCGTACATAGATGGGCTGATATTCAATTTGTGGTCACCCGGGTGTGACTAAATCGTGAAACATGGCTGCACTGACAGGTTGTGTCTGCGTCCCTGTTAGTTTGATTGACAGGTGAGCGGACACAACAATAGGTTTCCATCTATCTCCAATCTATGTTGGTTTCATCAAAGGAAAGGAAATTGTCTGACACCTGACAACACTCAATTCTAACCGGGAAATTGGTGAATAACTGGGAGACGCTTTTGTAAAACAAGACACAATATCGAATCCTTCTTTCATTTTGAGATTTTCTGGTTCATCAAAAAATATGTCAGAATATAAACTCAAAGGTAAAGGGATTTAGCAGATTCCTTCTCTTATGACCTACATAAAGCACTGCATGTATGAAGAAGACAATGATCAGATATCAATAAGATTTGAACTGTAATTATGTAATTGATTTTAAAACAGTCTGGAAGCACATCAGACTACCGGTATTTTAAGTCGGTCACCTTATGGTCCGGTTGTGGCTATAACTTGATCAAGTCTGAGTCAGTGCAAATCAAATTTGATGGTTCACGTTATCAACAACAAGTGTCTTGGATCTGAGGTTCATTTGCATGTGCACGTAAACACCCATACCTTTTAACAAATAACAGAAAATGTATTGATGACAATTCTCCGTGGCGTGTGTCAGAAGATCAAGGGGGAGAGGAAACATGAGCTAGGTGGCTCATTTGTGATATGCTAACAGCTGGTGCAGCTCTGGTCCAGGTGGATGATAACACAGAAACGATGAATATGACCTGCCACTCCTTTCACAGGGTCACATATTGGATGTGTATCCGTACAACTACTTGGAAAACTGCACCATGAGACACTGAATCAACCAGAGCTGGGTCACAACAACAGCCTGGTGACTGGAAAGTATGGATGTGGTTTCACTATGACAATGGAGAACACTAATAAGCAAAGCCGTCTGCAATATTATTATAATTCTGTTTATTCTTTACTTATCAAAATACATTGATATCATGTCACTTTTTGACATGATATCAATGCATGAAGTAGCATTGTCATATATTCCAGCAGGGAGACTTGTAACTTCTGTGGTTGCACCTTAAGCCCAGACAAAAACCTTATATGCTATCAAACTAAAAAGCCTTCGATGACTTAATCTTCCACCTGCAAGAGTTAATTGTACTGCCATATTACAAATGTTCTAATCACCAAAGACCAGGTTTTTAAAAAATTGAGACATTTTATGAACAAATTGATTTGCACTTTAAGTAAATAAGGCTCTAAGAGCAGTGAAACATTCTTGCACCCAAAAAATCCCTGTTCCCATGGTAATACCAGCAACGAGTCGAGAGGATGAAACGACAACACTAGCGAGTGATTGGGGGAAAAAAAGTCAAATCTTGATCCACTGATGTGGTTATTCACAACTTGCTGTAAACTAACTTTTACGGTACACGCTTAATCTCAGAGCAGGCAGCAGCACCTGAGGTGATTTATCTATTTTATAGTTTTAATCTTGATGCCACAGCAGAACCAGTCCCCGTAACACTGCGTGAAATTGATCCCCGGACTGATTGTCAGATATACCAGGTAAAGAAAGAAAGCGTGCAAGTTCAGCTGTATGAGCGCTGCATATGAATCACATCTCTTTCCTTTTTGAGCAGCAGACTTTCCAATAATCTCCGGAGATGGTTCTCGCTTGCACATTCTGGAAAAGTGAGCGGGGGCTTTGATAAAAGTTTTTCTATTACCTCAGTTATTCAAGCAAAACCAGTGACTCGACTTTGCATGTTTCATTGATTCCCAGGAACCTTTTCATACTTTTTACAGCTTGAACACGGCTCCGTAGCTCCCTGCCAACAAGTCTGTCTATAGGAGGAATGAGGAGCCAGGAGGGAGCGTGGGCCGTCAAATAACACTTCAAAACATCATGGATCATTTTAATAATACAGATCAAAGACCATGTTACGCATGTATTTATGCTTTCCTGGGGCAAATATTGATCCCATATATAGAGTATGTTTCAGTAGGGTGCTCATGGTGCTCCATCATGTCTTGTCTCAATGCAGCCATACCTATAAACTATTGGTTTTTAGGCATTGTCATCTGTCATAAAAGTACTTTTTAAAGCATTTAAGCATTTTTAAAGATAACCAATGATATTCTCATCTCCCTCTGAAAGTGAACTTGTTTACAGTATACACGCGTCCGGATCTGGGTGCATCATTTTACACCTGGAATCAGGGCAAAACCCACACACAAGTGGGCGGGACCAATAAAATCATAATGAACTATAAATGACAACTTTAACCAACGACAAACAACCTCAAACATACTCGCCACTACTTTTACTTTACACTTTGTAAAGTCATCTCGCGGCCGTACGTTTTACACCCCCGCCTTAGATCATGAGATCCTACCACATAGACTTAAACAAGATGTTGGGATTAGAAGAACAGCACTCGATTTTTCAGACAGACAAGTGTAAACGACGTTGTGGATTATGCTACCATTCTTTCATTTTGATCAGAAAGCAGCACTTAAACATTTTCACTGTTATGCAGATGACACCCAGCTGCACCCATGTATGAAGCATGATGACTTAAACCATTTGGTTAAACTTCAGGTTTGTCTTAAAGACAATCAGACTTGGATGACCAAGCATTGAAGTCATTGTTTTGTTTGACTAAGACTTGTCATTTGACCTGTATGATGCTGATGAAGATGAGGGTGCTGGCAAGGATTGTGACAGTGGCTCATAGTCTCTGAGGATGGATCATGTGGCTGTGGTGTGTTACAGTCTCCAGCTGTGACCGATCTGGCAGTGGGTACTGGATCATGGCGATGAATCTTGATGGATCCAGAGATCAAGAGGGACGTATATGTCTACGCTTATGCTGCGTTTATTCCTCTTGCCTGTTCCACGTGACTTCCTCTGCACACTCTTCTAAAAGCACATTTTGATTTTACACGTGTACTTGTTCAAATTGGAAGCTCAGTGTAGTCACATGAAGCTGAGATTATCCTTTAAAAAAACAACGAGACACGCGAGGGTATCAGGCTGTTCAAAGCACATTTAAGAATATCTGAAAATGAGAAAATGCTGGTAGATTCCGATGTGACACATGCGCTCGAAACCATCTTAAAATGTATTTCTTCCCGAGATGAGAAGTCGACGTGGCCCATGCCAGCGAGATATCTCTGACCCAACGATTTAACCGTGAACTCAGAACTAAAATATCCAGGCAGATGAAAAATGCAGACTCTTTGTTTTTCATCTTGCATTTCTTTGTCCCTGGCTCTCAACTCGCTCTTGACTTGCCTGTTTCTACGCTGTCATCTTGCCTCCGTGATATTTGTAATACAACGCAGAGATCAAGAGTGCTTTTGAATCGATTCCTTTCCCTTTGTTACGCCACTAAACTTTGCTTCAGCGCTTGGCTAAATGAACAAACCACGCACACCCGCCCCTGCTCGTGCACACATACCGACACACCGAATGACAGATAGCTATGAGACGCCGAGCTCGATAAGGGATCATTTGTTGTTTTAAAACTATAGATTTGTGAGTTATGCAATGGAACGAGTCTCGTACAGGGAGCGTCCCTGCAGCAATCAATCCCCTACATGCTCCCCTCATTCATTGTGCTCTAATGATACGGTCAATACATCTTCCCTGGTGCTGACTGTGCAGAAACACGGTGGCATTATCCTGAGGAAAATAGAATGAAAAAAGAAACAAAGAAAGAACTATGACAAATAAGACAGGAGCACTACTGCAAGATGACATTGTTTTATATGTGCGGATCCCGACATGGAGGCTGCAGAAAGCACATGGCCCCCGTGGATATCATCCATCATCCAAACATCCAGCAAAAGGATGAATACATTATGCTATTTTTAGGGAGGTATTTCTACATAGCAAGGTTACACTATATACGCCTCCATTATCTAGCACAGAAAAAGTGTAAGGCAGTGAATTATCCTATCAGCGGGGAACGTAATTCGTGGATGGAGTCACAAGTAATGGAAAGTCATTTTCACCAGGGGCTGTTTTCCATGTAGGGTTTGGCTTCCATGCTGCCAGCTCAGGACAAATGCCTGCCTCCGTCCCCAAATCACTACGGTAACCTCGACAAAATAGATAAGTAGGCCCGGCTGTGGGCTTTGGATGCCTAAATCTTTCGCCCGACTATAAAGACGGTACTTTGTGAACAACCTGCAGCAGGGATTATGGGGTGCAGATGTGAATATCGCACTATTTTTTATGGGTGTATCATCATGAACTTTAAAAGCGCAAGATTGGATTTAGTGGACGTTGCTCTGAAGACATGTTTTATGCGTGGACCGTGTATAAAAGATGGACAGAGCCTCCGTCACGTCACCCGTTGGTTTCAGCGGAGTGCTTTTGAGGCAAATCGTGCCTCCTCCTACTCCCTGTTTATTAAAAAGAGGGCGAACAGCTGTGGGACGGCCCATGGTGCCGTTGCGTCACGTACATACCAGGCCGGCCCAGCTTTCAGTCATTGGGCCAATTTCAAATGTCAATTAAAAAGAACAAGTGAGTTAGAAAAAAATCCACCCCTCTTATAGTTGTCATGGTAGCATTAAACATGTTAAATTCACCATGCAGAAGTTGGCCATTTTAACATGGGAGTTTATGGTGATTTGCTCAATTTGTTGCAATTTTTTTTTACTTCCTAATGTGCTTCATCCGTCTGTACCGGAGGTTGCCCCTCGGTTTTATGGCTATTTGTATGGTGGCGCCTCCATAAAGAAGACCTGTCTCTGATGTATTAAAACTGAAAGGTTCATTCTAAGACAACAGTTGATCCATTCAGGTGATTATATGTCCATAAAAACATATGAAAAACAATCTTATATTCCATTCCCTGGAATAGAAATGGAAATAGTTTCAGCTAAAGCTTACAAAACGAACCTTTGAGAGAAAGATTCATTCATAACAGTTTCCCCTCACAAAAATCCATACTACTCTCTCTAGTTCCAATTCCCGCAACAGACGAATCTTTACAGCCATAATCTGAAGAAATGCCGATAATACAACTAAATTGCACAGCAGCCACTTTCAGATAGGTTTCAGCGACTAGTGATGGCAATGTTCATATGCTTAAACTTCTATACATTTGGACAACGATACAAAACGTGGAAAATCCCCTACAAGTCCAAGAAAGAATTCTTCATTCAGATCCGTACAGCTGGAATTGATGTGACACTTGTATGAGACGGCAAATGAAACCATTGACACAAATCGTCCAAAAACGCATTTTACATAGAGTTGCCATTGTAGTGATTCTTCTCCCCGTCATGGCGGACATCCCCAGGTAAACAGCAGTTTCATGAGGCATCATGGTGACCTTTTTCTATAATCCCATTTTACCGTAACATGTACTTGTGTGTTTGTTTGTTTTTTGTAAGGCCGTAATTGGTCTGAGTTTGTCCTTGGACAAAGAGGCTGCCAGCAAAATCATGAATGAATGATGGGATGAATGATGAATGTTCATCAAGTGTTTCTTCAGTGGGTAGAAACAAGTCATGTTCCTTCTTTTAAACAAACTTGTTTTTTGTGTTCTTGCCCATTTAAATTGAATTTTCGACATGTCCAGTTTCCAGTCCAATGTCCAGTGTTTCTGAATCTGAATTTGTGGTATTTTGATTATCATTATGGACTCATTGAGTCAGAACATGTTTGTATTCAGAGGTTTAGAGATATTTTTCTCACCTTGAAATGATTAGTATTTTTTTTACCCACTGCACTTTGAAGCTTCTTTGTTGTTACCCCTGATATTACCTCCTGTCTGGTTTCCTTCCTCCTTGGTTGTCTGCACCTCACTTCACTTATCCCTGCAGCCTCCTGTGTGTACAGTATATACAATATATATCTGTTCTCCTCTGTCACTTTGTTTGTTTTACAGCCTTCAATCTCCCTGTACTTCAGTTTTACTGGCTTTCACTCCTTTCCTGTGTTAGTATACAGTATATTTGCAACCTGTCTTATGGTTTAATTTTATTTTGGGTTTTTTTTTCACTTCATTTCTATGGACATTTTGTTCATTTGTATATACTATAATGTGTACACTATACTATAATCAAGCTAAAGGTACAGTGTATGTTTTATATTTTCTTATTGTTTTGCTGTGTACTGGATGACAGTGTTTGGATAGCTATGTCCATGGTGTTGTAATGCAGTTATGCAATATGCAGTCATTTATATTTATATTTAGAATGAGAGGACTTTTACATTTTGAATAGCCAGTGCATAGTAGTAGATATAATTACTGAATGAGTAATATGTCAGGGTATAATCAAATATGCTGACGACCAACTCACTGCAGTTATCTTGCAGGAAAAGCCGGCAGCATTGTTGCAGCCTTCACGTTGTGTGAGTCTCTGTTTGAGATGAAATGTGGATTAATGAAGTCACTTATTCTGGCTCGAAAGAAAGTGATATACATATTGTATCCGTCAATGATGACACATAAGAGAACCCAAACAGCTGAACTGGCCTGTTCCAACAAATTGGGAGGTTTTATTTTGGAAGTCTTCAGCTGTCGTGAAGACATGGGTAAATGTTCGAATTCTGATGGTACATTTTGTTTTAAACGGTATGACAACTTGTTGAAGTGACACAGCTGTAATGAGTTTTCTTGTATCTCTCATATAATGTTGACAACAGTGACTGTGATATACGTTCACACCACACTGGGAATATTAATCAGACATTTATTGGGACCTGAACTGTCAGGTCGTGAATCAGTGTCGGCCCGCAACCCCCCCCCCCCCCACCCCCCCCCCCACCCCCCCCTTCACCCCCCCAATGGAGGATCCAATTAATTTAATTCTAAATATTGCACAAGATTACAACAAACCTATTTCATGTCTCTCATTTACACATCAAGCGTGTCATTTCTGTCTCTGCACGGTTGCGTGGATGCAGGTGTCCTCCTCTCTGCCTGTGTCACTCGCCGCAGGGTCTCAAATCGATGCACCACAGACACGGGCGCGCACGCGAGTGAGCGAGCAGAGAGCGCGCGTTGGTAAAAACGCAGGAAGACATCTCGGCGCTTTTGAAACGCTTCCAGGGCGGAGGAGCTGGCCACACTCCCTCTGCTGCTGGGTGCAGCCAGAGGAGCTCTCCTCCCAGTCACAGTGGAGACGAGAGCGCAGGTGCAGCACCTGACGACTCCCCAAAGAACTACTCTCACCGACCGGCTTTGACCCGGCTCGGCTGTCGGAGGGGAAACGCTCTCCCTGGCTATACATGACTGAGCTTGGCGAGTCATTAAATGAGTAAATAATTGAATAAGTAAATGAGTAAATATGTATATCAGTGAATGAGTAAAAAAAAAAAAAAAAAAAGTAAATACGTGAATGAGTAAATACATGACATGCGTGTATGTAATGTGTGTAATACATGTACACAGACAGATCCAGTACATACGTTGCTTTTTCATTTGAGGAATGCTCAGTGGATTTTGTGGACGGCATAAACAGGCTGTTGTCCGAGGAAACCAGACCCAACCATTTGTCTCCCTGCCTCTAAAGGTGCAGTGTGTAATATTTCGGTCAACAATTGCATATTGACATTGTCTTAGATTTCTAATCAGGAGGAACCGCTCCTCATAAATATACATTCATGGGCTCATTTAAGGGTGATGGGGAAAAAAGAACTTAGGTGATTATAAATTGATATAAATGTCAGTATGTAATTGTTTTTTTTAACAGAAATCAAGCACACTGCGCCTTTAAATGTTGAAAGTGACTGATGATATTGATATTTATAATGCGTCTTCAGACATCACATTAGTTTACACAGACACAGATTGGAGGTAGGCACTTGTCACAGACACCAAATAGAGGATCCACGCGAGGTTGGAGCCGCTCACAGTAAATGCACCAAATTAAAGCGTCCTTTCAGTTGATGTTGTGAGTGCTTCTAACTAGATAATGACTGTCTTAACAGTTAAGCAGTAAAGCAAGTAATTGCTTTTTCATGGACTAAAGATTTTGAGTTTCTATCGTGCGGCGCGACTACGAAAACATCCAGTCATACGGAGAGCAATTAAACTCTCCGGTGAACTTGTGACATGGTTCAGTTCCAAGATAATCACATGACCTGCTGTGATCCATACTTAATTTGCTCTCAGAACATCAATGATGTTTTCTGGATGAAGGACTGCTGATGTTCGGATTAAAGGTGTAAACCGTGGAAATCAGTATTCAGACATATCCAGATCAGACGGTTATGTGTAGATACTTCATAAACAGTGGTCAAATCAAATCTTTTCTATCCAGCCCACATTCACAAATCACTATTTGTCTCACAGGGAGAGTAACCCTCCTCTGTCCTTCTCTCGGCAAGAGCATCTACCATGTCACATGCAGCCACCATGTGTACAGGAAGTGGTGAATTTATTCTGGGAATTTCATAAAATGAAACATTGAAAAAAATGTTCCACCTCTGAATGACTGAATTTTTTGAAAATAGGTTTTGCGACCCACTTTTGGTTCGTGACCCACCAGTTGAGAGTCACTGATATATAATACTATGTCAAAAATGATAGATTACGTCACTCATAGGTTTTTGCTCGTTTGTTGTTTAGAATTATATTCATTTTTCCTCATTCATTCATTTGTCCCCCTCTTTTTGTTTGTGTAAAATAAAGGAGACAGTAGATTTGTATGCATTATTAGCTTTTTTTTTCAATAAAAAAATTTATTGACGGATTGATTGAGGTTGATTGAATGTGGGAAACACTGATGTTTACTAAAATAATGCTTTCAATATTACCAAGAATTTGGATTTGACATTCAATCACAGAGGTGGATAGGAAATGTGCTATTTTAATTTTTTTGGTCAGAGGGAAATAAAAATATAGCTTATCACAGAGCAGCTTCGACTCCAGGAACGATCCGAGCAATTCCCTTTGATTTCCTGCTGTTTCCATTTCACAGTCCGAGCCACCCTGAAACTGATTCCATACGGTGGCCTGTCCAACAACGGGGGCAGATTGCATTACTGGTGCGGTCACAGCCAATGGTTGCTGCTAACAAGTTGTTGCTCCTCTCTGACCCCTGTTTCCGAGTGTGTGTGTGTGTGTGTCCGCGTGTGCGTGACCTCGCCTGACTTGTATCCAATAAGGAAATGAAATCCGTCGAGGGGATTTTTTTCCCCTCCCTGCCTCTGCAAACCATTTTCTTTATTACTTCACCTGCGTTTCGGCGAGCACGTGCTCCCGCGACTCCCGCAACAGACTTTCCGACAAGCATCGGCGGCATCTGTCTTGTGGACAGAAGTGCTGAGTGGCTATTACTTCGCAGCAGACCACATAAAAACCACAGCAATTAAATGCTATCGGGCCGTTCGACTTTGTCTTCCTGAGGGATGGTGAAAAGTTGGAGTGAGTGAGAGGGAGAAGAAAGTGTGAAGGGGGGCGAGAGACCCTTACTGATGCTGCTTAACAGAGAGAGGGAGAGAGAGAGAGAGAGAGAGAGAGAGAGAGAGAGAGATCTTCACGTTGGTGGGTTGAAATGCAGACGGGGAATTAAAGAGTGTGAGAGCAGCTGTGAAACTGGAGCTGATGAAATGCATTTCGATGGTGTTCGCACGGGGGCGCGAGGAAGCTCTTTAAAGTGACGCCGGGGCAGAGAGAGGG
>JAFBJT010005601.1:46685-67127 GCA_016785325.1 Chascanopsetta lugubris
CCCTTAAATGAGCCCGTTACTGTTTATTTGCATGAGGAGCGAGTCGACGTACTTAACACCTTTTGAGCTTTAATATCAACTGAGGGCCACCATAGGGTCACCCATTCTTACACACTGCACCTTTAAATACACCTTCCATACCACTGTATTCACAATGTATTTAACTTAATGAGAATTAAAGACAAAAACAAGCCCTAGGGCTAACATAGCAAGCTTACTCTATTCTTTCACCTCCCTCCCTTGTGAGGTCATCCCTTCTCCCTGCGCCTGTCTCCGTCACTAAGATAACACAGTGCAGCCAAAATGTCACCGGAGATAAAAGTATTGCATTATGCATATTTCCCCCCGCCTGTTGGAGACCTTCTGTCACACGACAAACTCCCATGTATTTGTCCTCATTACGCAACAGCCTTGTTTCCCTCTGCCCGTCCCTAGAGAGCGCTCTTTCTCACCCCAGTCTGGCATGAGGTAATTCGACGACCACCCACTTTGTCCCCCCCCCCCCGCCGTTCGGCTGGCCTCGGTCGGTCTCTGCTGCTTTAAGCTCAGCTAAGCGAGTAAATCTGTCAGCTTTAATTAAAATGGCTTCCTCTATGACATAACAGCACGGGGATGCTCCCTCTGCAGGGCTGACTCCAAAGGACTGACCCCTGGAAACAAAAGGGAGGCGTGATGCATTATTTTATGATGACTCGGCAAGAAATAACTCACCTCTCATCACCTCGTTGTGATCCTGTTACCTGAGTGAAATGCTAATTATGGAGGGCCTATACTGATGTGTGTGTGTGTTTGAGTATAAAAGTGTGCATCGGGGTGCTATTGAATTACAAAAGGTTCCTCTGTGTGCAGAGTGACAAGTAACAACCTTGTTGTGTGTGTGTGAAGGTCAGTCTTTCTTAGGGAACATAACGATCTTTGAAGACGAATCAATGAGGCTCATTCAGGCCGTTTTCCTACAATATTGTTCAGGGACTAACTTTGGTGCCATTGATCAGCTGATTTATAGCCTGCATCTGCTGAGGGCTGCTCATTACACCGGAGGGGGAGAGAGGAGAGGAGCCGAGCCGAGTTTTACGATGTATCAAATGCACTAAATATGCTGATAAAGCTTTACACAGCATTTTTACTGTATGCAAAAAGCATCACTGTGAGAGCAGCAAAAAGTTAATGTGAGAAACCAGGGACCTGCACTGAGGGCGTTATGGTAACATGGGCACAGCTGGAATTATGGGCATCATAATCGCTTCCAATATACAGTTCCAGAGGTAGGTGTCATAAAATGACGGGTTCAGTTTTGTGGCTTTTTGAAAGATTGTGATTCCAGTTACATTTGGCCGGCAACTAATAATCATTTTCATTATTTGTAAAATCTGAAATCATAAATTACAGACTGTTGGAAATTTAGATTTAAGTCCAACACAATTTCCTGGACGTAATGGAGGAAGGAGAGAGAACAGTAAATGTTTTGGGCCAGTCAGCCAATCTGCTGATCCCCAGTGGTCATTTGGGGTATTGCAACAAAGTAAGATGCAAGCAATAAATCACAATAAGTAAGTCATTGACATGAATCAATGGCCAATTAAATGTTTAGGGAAAAGCCAGCATCCACATCACGATACATGTGACACAAATGCTTGGACTAGTGTTTAAAGGTGCAGTTGGTGCAAGATTTGGTGACATCTAGTGGTGAAGCTGCACGTTGTATCCATCACCTCACCCTCACCCTTCTGATGACGAAGGTGTTTGGTGCACTCTGGGTTACTCTAAAAACATGGCAGCCCCGTAGAGAGGACTCGCTCCTAATGTAAATATACAGTAAAGGCTCATTTACGGGCAGTGGAAGAAAACATTACAAATTCATGAAAATATCAGTATGTAATTCTTTTGTAATACTTTCAGATGTGAGAAAAATGACCGGAATCGTACACACTGCACCTTTAAGCGCTTGAGTAAAAAATGTATCGTCCAGCCATGTCTTCAATCTACAATGGTTTCTCTTCTCCACATGTATGGGATTCACATCAATACCTCTCTGAGGCACTGATGGCACAAACCCCCTCCTCTGCGTCCACACCTGGCTCTCCCTCTTCCCCGCTCCTCTCGCTCAACTCATACATTCTCCTCCTTCCACTCATAAAACGGCACTGCATTAATACACCACCCTCCCTCCCTCATCCATCTTTCCTCCACCTCTCTCCTGCTCTCACTTCCTCTCCCTTTCTTATCTGCACCCCTGAAGCGCTTGTCTGTCTCCTAACCAGCTGAAGCAAGGCGTCCACTGGTCTGCGCCTGGCCCCTATTATCAGAGCATGACAAGGAGCCGCAGTGTCGACTTGTCAGCCTAATAAACATCCTTTATGGCACCCGCCTGGGTGTGTTTTTTCTGGGGGGGGGGGGGCGGGGGGGGAGCCGGGAGGGGGGAGTCAGCCAGCCACCAAGCAGTGGACCATTGATTTCATGGACGGCACACGGTGCTTACACTTCCACCCGTCTATTATGCAACGGACAGGCTGCAATTGTTTTGCCACGCGCATCCATACTTATGATGCTCGCGCTCCTCAAGGCTTTTCTGTTTGAGCTGTGGTTAAATGCACAAAGAGAGGGAGCAACTGCAGGTCAAGCATGGCAGCACTCAAGAAGTCAGCATACTTAATCACATGCTGCTTTTGTTTTTTGTGTGTGTGAATATTTTCACTGTGCTTTTGCAGGTCAAGGTCAAAAAAGGCTTTTTTCTCTTTTTTGAACAATGGAATTCCCTTTTCGCTCTCCACGAGGGAAAAGAGGTATCGTGCAAGCCATTCAATCACTAACAGCGGTAATCAAACGTTTTATTTGCCCGACGACACTTCAGGCATCCAGAGTGGTTGACAATAGTAACCGTTTCTGAGCCGAGAGGGACAGAAGAGAAGACAAAGAAAAGAGAGAAAGAGAGAGAGAGAGAGAGAGAGAGCAAGAGAGCGAGAGAGAATCCACTTATGCTGAGAGTATAAGTGGGTTCAGCACCATGGACAGCGACGTGTCCCGACTACCAATGGCACGAGAAGGAGGGGAGCCAGCGCAGCCAAAATCAAAATGTGTCTCTTTAACCTTTGTCCACTCGCATGTTATAATTATTCATAACCGGTGGGCAGGCATGATATGTCATCTCCAGCAAGCCTGGGCGGCTCGGACAGAAAGTTCATTAATATCAAATGCAGGTTTGGGAAGACGATGAAATATTCATCCGATACCTCACATAGCATGAGGCAGACATGGGCTCTTTTGTTTTTGTGGGCTATGAATAAGTCAGTGGATGTTTCCATCATTTGAGACCATTTGCTTCGTCTCCGATCTGGTTTTATTGTTATCGTTACAGACAGTTAAGAGATCTCCCTGCGTACAGCGTGAAGCACTGTGAGGAGCGTGTTATTGAATGTTGACAGAGAGGGTTATCACACTGGCAGGGAACCGGCACGGTTCCGGTTCCAGAACCAAAATTGGAACCGGCTGGATCATTCAGACCGCTTCGTAACCTGAAAAGTGGGTTCTGAGCGGAAAGTGTTCTACCATTGGAACCATGACATCATGTTCCGTGTCATGTTATACAAGTTATATCAGCATTTCCCCAACCATTCTGTTCGGGGGGGCGCCAAGGATCTAGATAATCTGATTTAATTTCATTTTGTACATCGCGCCATATCACAACAAAAGTCACGTAAGGTTTCCTTTCCTGTATAACAGGTCTATATGTTTTTCTTTTATCAACCCTCAGGCGTCACTTTATCTCGATCAGTCATTAAGGACAAAGATGTCTGCTGCCAAAAAAACGCTATAAAAACTGAACAGATGAATACTATTTTTTTTTTTTGCATAAATGTCTTAAACAAAACTGCCAAACATTCAATCATAGTTAGGATTTTAACCCTTTAAATGTCAGTTTGATTACTAGCTATTACAGTCGTTTTTTATGAAAAAATTAAAACTCAAAGAAAATGATCTATTTTCCATGAACCAAATGGAAAGAGGCTGGGAAACTGGTTTTAAATCAGTCATGGGTCTGTCAAAGTTGATCCAAAAATATTGACTTTATGGCATTTATAGTTTTTCTGTAGCATTCGATTTTAAATGTACTACCCCTCTTTGGTCACTTGTCCCATTGACGCCGATTAAACTACATTTTTTTAAACTCTTTATTGTTACACTTTAAAATCATGCATTCTGTAATGTTGAGGTTTCGTTTTGTATTTTAGTTAAATGTGACATTTTTCCTGGTCATCACTAAAATCAGCCTTTTCCCCATCGTAGGGCCTATGCATAAAATACATGTAATGTCATGTATTTTCGACATTTTTCAACATTTCTGAGAACTAAAAAAGTTCGATCAACAGCGTATCTGGGGAAACAAATGGTGGTCGCATTCAGTCCGATGCTGCTTTGATTGTAGTCACCATCTTTTAAAGTGGCTCTCCATCACCACAATGTAAATCACCCACGCCAGCAAAACAGCATCAGGGAGCAAAACCAGGCAACCCATAAAACTGTCAGCACGACCTTCACTTACCCTCAGTATTGATGGTCCAATCATATAGAGATATGAATTAGTGCCTTTGGGGATTTCTTAACACGGGGCATAATTCTTGGATATGTCTTAAGAAAAAAGGAATCAATCACTCTAGGACTTTATGGCATCGCCCTGCAGAGAGCTGGAGAAGATGAATTTCAAAAACATGTTTTCCTCACTCCTCCCAACTGCATAAGAGACTATGGTCAGAATAGTGATTCGAAAATTGACTCCACTCTCTCCTCCCATCAACTTGCAAAAAAATACATTTTCTTGGATGGTACTTTACCTATTTGTTTTAAAAGGTGCAGTGTGTAAGATTTGGTGACATCTACTGAAGAAGTTGCACATTGTATCCGTTACCTCACCCCTCACTCGGGCATGCAGGAGAACCTATGGTAGCCCTTGATTGGCACTTAAGCTCAAAAGATGTTTAGATCGTCCAGACTCTGGGCTATTGTAAAACATGGTGGCCCCCATAGGGTGGAGCCACTGCTAATTTATCAATGTATTACTATTTATTCAATAATCATACTTTTTTAAAGGGTGATGTAAGAAGCAAGTCATACATTGAGGAAAGTGTGCATTCGTAAAATGTCTGTATATAATTGTTTTGTCTATTTCTACAAACAGAAGTCACTGCTGAGGATCCTAAATATTCACTGCTCGGCCAAAAAGCACAATCACAACTCTGTTTCTGCTCTTTCCATACATTTGCTTGATTGTTATTGATTACATGGACCACTGAATCTAGGAATTCTAAGCTAAAATATGAAATGATAATAAAAGTAAAAAGCACTTTCACTGGAACTCATCTCTGCTTTATAATAACAGTGGTTCACGAGATGAAAGCGTTATAAAAAACACTGCCAGTGGCTCTGTTCTCTCCCTCTTTGTTCAGCTTTTATATTCCCTGTATTTCACCGTCCCCACTATAAATAGACGTCAGTGTCCATTACTGTGCGGAGGCCTAAAAGACCCCGTTGTACTTTCCAAGCTCTGTCTGCCCACCACTATCTGTGCTTTCAGACTCTGGATGCAACGCACAAGCTCCTTTTATTTTATCATTTAATTATTTTGAAGATAACTTGATGTCTTTGGGAGATGGTGCACAGTAATGTACAGTAAATAAGCTGTATTCCGTTATGTAAAAACTAGAAAAGCCACATTGTATTTATGTCTAAAGGTTTCTGTAAAAGTCAGGGAGCTTAAAGGATAAATTGCCGTTCAGTGGACAAAGGAGACTCTAAGAGCATAAGTTGACGATTATCTTTGACTAAACAAACACATTCTAAATTATTGAAAGAAAATATATCTTAATATGGAGTATGGGGAAACCTTTTTGTTAAATCACTAAGAAGGGCAAAATAAAACTAACACATTCCACAACTTACTCTGTTGGTTTTGATTTGATTTTTGTTGATGCACTTGCTCATGACAAATAAATGCGAGCGCAGCTGCACAAGTAAACAACAGAATTATAATCAAAGTCAATCCCCTCCCACTAATGTCACCATCAAAACAAGTGCTGAAGGAAAGCGATATAACGAAATGCGGTACATTGCTTGTGTTACACTTTCTCGTAAAAGGTAATAATATACCTTAGTAATGCAATTTAAGCACCCAGTTAATTAATAGAATTTTCATAAAAAATAATGCATTATACATTACTGTATATATGTACTCCTTTGGTAAAATCATCCATTCGTTTGCTCTGTTTATGTGTCTGACATGTGCATACACACCATGGTGAGCAGATGCAGTTGCACCAATGCACATGCATCTCAGTGCAGTACTCACATCATTTTGAAAACGGAAGAGTGAGGGATGTATTTGGACACAGCACGCCAAGAAAAAAAAGTTTCTTCTATTTGTTTTGGAGCAGAAGTGAGACTGACTTTAATTTGTGCCGTTTGAAAGGAAGCCCAGCACACTTTGTTTCTTCTCCTGAACAAAGAGGATTTCTCAACATCCGCATGACGAGCTTTCATTCTCTTTTATATAAAAACAAAGACAATAATGGATGTACACACAGTCGCGTTGAATACGGTGATGTGAAAAGGCTCTTTCACAGGATGCAGCCTATTCCTGTTCTGATAAAGTCATAATAAAAATGTGGCAATGCCCATACATGGACAATTATTGTCACGTAAACGTCCTGTTGGGTAAAAGTGGATTTTGACAGCGTTGTAATCACAGTAATCACAGTGACAATGCAGTAATTTGATTTGAGCTGCAATGCATAATAAATTACATATCTTCCATCCACCAACCCCCAAATGTGACTTAAATGCACATCTGTCATTAAAATACACATACACCCACATACACACACACACACACACACACACGTTGATGCAGGTGCAACACAGTGTCCCGCTGAGCCTGTATGAGCCCAGGAGCTTCCTCGCTTATCAAGTCAAAGATGAAACACAGCAACGCTGTCAAGAGGAATCACAGCACAGTTGGTGGGGACCAGGCTACATCCCCTGAATACTGGACCGCATTCATCTGACTTCATCATCTCTGCCAGAAGCACAGGCCCCACCGAGGAGCGCACTTATGTTCAATACTAAATATTTGTGTTTCATGCTCTCCATTTGTTTTCCTCTCGAGTCTGAATGTGCACTTCATCTTTTCTCAACTTCTCCGACACAAACGGATGAGATCCTCACCCACGGAGAGTTCCCATCACGGCCCAGGGTTCCCATCATGTCACCTGTCAGGAGTGATTCTCAGCTTTTCTGCCCCACGCCTGATTTAGATCCTTTCTCACCCGGTTGCCCTCTAAATATATGAACTTGTTTTGGGGGGAGAGAGAGAGAGAGAGAGAGAGAGAGAGAGAGAGGGAGAAATGTGGAATAGAGTCAATGACGGGTCCCGTCAGAGACTTTTGGAATCGTTCTGGAACAGACCATCTCTGTCAGTGACCCCGACACAGCAACATGTAATAGGATGGGGCAATGGCGACAGTCCATGAAATGTCCACAAAATGTGTTTATCTGAATTGAAGGTGCAGTGTGTACGATTTGTAAAATATGCGTCACTTCTAAAAAAATATTCCGGGCCGATTACATACTGTCATTTTTCCTTCATTTCCTTTACCCTGAACTGAGCCCATTAATGTATATTTACATGAGGAGTGGGTCCTCTCTACAGGGGCCGCCATGTTTTTACAGTGGCCAAGAGTGGACTTACTAAACATCTTTTGAGTTTTACTAATAACAGAGATCTCCTGCATGCTCAGAAGGGTGAGGGTTACAAATAGATGTTACCAAATCTTACACACTGCACCTTTAGGAATGATGATTAGATCCATTTACTGCAACAACATTTTGAGGTGATCTACTGCTCCAAAAGTCCAAGTGCTATTCATTTACATGGCTACAGTTAGAAGCCTCACGTTGAAACTAAGTGGAAATCCTGAACAATCCTGAGTTTTGAAATAAAGGGATCACACACAGACATATGTGTTTATATAGAGACATATACAGATACATATAGCGAGACACATGGACTCAGATAAACACAGATGGCAAATTGAAGAAAAGCTCTCCATGAAGTTGAAGAGTAGCAATGAGAAAATGTTTGATGAGAAATCCTTTTCAAAAAGTGAATTCCTAATATGAAAAGCATAAAAGGACAAAAACTGTGAATCCATTTTTAATTAATTTGAACATTTTGAACACTCGTTAAAATGGACTCAAATGAAACACAAAGGTGACTCCAATTATTGCCCTTGAACCACACTCTCACAGACTGGGAGGTAATTGGTGGAGGTTCTAGTGTTTGGAGATCACTGACCTGTCATGCGGTCAGCTGTTTGAGAAAGAGCCCTGATGTATGGTAGATCTGCTTTGACTTTACAGAAGCTTGATGAATGGCTCGTTTGACATCGTTACATTGCAGCCGCATTCATCTGAATTTGTTAATGCTATATTGATTGAAAGGATGATTGATGAGAGAGAGAGCTAGGATGCATTCGAAGGCCGAGTGAGGTTAAGGGTTGCTAGCATTCACTGTACGGTCAGTTTTGTCTCTTCTAAAAAACATTACAAAACAATTACATGCTGACCTTTTTAATGAATTTATAGTCGCCTGAATGTATTATTTTTCTTCCCATTACCTTTAAATGAGGAGTGGATCCTCTCTATATGGGGGCAGCCATGTTTTTACATTAACCCAGTGGACGCACTAAACGTCTTTTGAGTTTTAACAACAACTGCAGTCTACCATAGGTTCTCCTGATTGGGTAAGGGTGAGATGATGGATACATCATGCAACTTTACTTCTAGATGTCACTCAATCTTAAACACTGCACCTTTAATATTTCATTCTGGACCCATCCACATCTTGCAGTAAACTTCTATTAATCCAGATCATCACATGTCAATGAATACCTGATTTACTTTTTGGTGCGAGGTCACATCATTGGACCAAGTTCACACCATTTGAGCCCTATCGATTCATCCGCTCCATAAAAATGGCGCCACACGTATCCGGCTCCGCCCCCCCCACAAAAAAAAATACAACAGAGCAGCACGGACTGTCGCCACACGTGGATCCTCAGAGGAAACCAAGATCAATAAGCGTGCTTTTATTTATTTATTTTTTTTTAAACAGCAGGTTTGTCCTCCAGCCAGGGGAAAGAAATGATCTATGTAGATCTCATTAGCCCCCTATGATGACAAACGTAGCAACAGATGATTAATGACGAGCAGGAGAAAACGGAGCAGGAGAAGTATTGACGTGACCTTTAAGGGGACGCTACCAGCCAATGGATCCCCTGTCCTCTATTGAAATCATCCACTTTGACATTTCCATCTTATTCTCTTTTGCCGCTCATGCCTTGAATGCAGTGTTAGAAAACCCATGACACATTATTGCCTTAATTTGTCTGTATTCTTTAAGAAGATTTTGGTCGTTTTCTTTACTTCTAAAAATATTACAAAACAATTACATACTGGCATTTTCCTGAATTTATAATGAGGTAAATGCTGTATTTTCCATTATCTTTAAATGAGCCCATTAATGTATATTTACACGAGGAGAGGGTCCCGTACTTTTTACAGTAGCCCAGAGTGGATGTACTAAACGTCTTTTCAGTTTGAACGACAACTGAAGTCTGCCATAGGTTCTCCTGCATGCTCAGAAGGGTGAGGGTGAGGTGATGGATGCAACAAACAACTTCCCCACTAGATGTCACCAAATCTTACACAATGGCCCTTTCAAAATAAAGAAAAAATTGCTCAGAGAAAGTCTGACAAGAATTATTACTGTTCGTTTACAGTGTGAATACGTTATATTTACTTTTAACGAAATTGTGGCTTTGTGTGGGATATAAAAAAGAGATAAAGTCAATGAGAGTGTCATCTCAGATGATGAGCTTTTAATGATGGGGAGTCATCCAGTCACCTTTCCACAACCCACAGGAGATAAAGGACCACCGACGGTGAGCAGGAACGCCGAGGGAATTAATTCTACATTAAAACGTGGGAGGAGGCGGCGAAGTGCAGGGAGGTGATGTAGATAAGAAATCAGAAAGAGAAGAAAGGAGGGGAGGGGTGTGAGCAGGGAGCAGAGGAAGACGTCCATTATGAAATGACACAAGAAGGGCATGAAGGAGAGGGGATGGGATAATGACAGACCCAACGGAGAGAGAGAGGGTGCAGCGGTGGAGAAGGGAGGAGGAGGGAGGGATTCAAAGAGAAAGACATGGAGGTGGGCAGGAAGAGGAGGAGGAAGACAGATGGCAGATAGAAAAGCAGTGAAGATGGAGATGAGGAAATGTCGAGGAGCATTAATGAAGGGGGAGTGGAGGGGGGCGGACGCTCGCCGTTACAAGCACTTACGATTAATTGCTTCGAACCGACACAGATGTTTGGATTCCACCTTCGGGCGCATGCTTACCTATCCGCTTTCTTCGACTCCGCCCAGCCCCATCGTAATCGATCGAGGGGCGGGGAGACGCTGCTGCCGCACGATTCATCTACTCTCAACATCCTGACCTCTCAGCCTCAACTGGGGGAACTAGAAAGCGGAGGGGTCATTGATTTGACTCTCTCTTACGGAGGCGCTGTGAACAAGCCAATGTGCAAACCTCACAGCAGGAACTGGGCTCGTCTTGAACTTTCTTCAAGGCTACAATTCATTAATTTTTCATGTTATTAAAAACAGCAGTACAGTCGCCGGGATACTGCCCTTTTTACGAGGCTGTTCCTGAATATCGGCGCGACCTGCGCACGGGCTCCTCTTCATTAAAATCGAGTCGTGTCTGCAGACTAAAACTTTCATGCACGGGCTGTGATCATGCGGCAGCACTTAACAAGTGAGGAAATGTCAAGGTTACACAGGCAAACGAGGTCTGGGACCGACACATTCGAGAGGGGGCTGTCTCAAGGTTTGGGATTAAACATGGCTCCACCTCAGTTAAATACAATTAATAATAGACTAAAAGAAGAGGGCCACAGAAACCAGTCTTTCAGACTGTCCAGAGTGGACGTACTAAACATCTTTTGAGCTTGAATGACATCTGAGGGCGACCATGCGTTCTCCTTGCATGCTCAAATGGGAGGGGTGAGGTGACGGATACAACATTCAGCGTCACAGTAAATGTCACCAAATCTTAAACACTGCACCTTTAAAGCAGATTCAATGGGAAACAATCTTGATGGGGTAAGACACACAAATCTATTGTTGTATATACAATGACAGAATGAATTCATCGATGTCTTTTTGAGGAACCAAAATGGTGGAACGCTTTAGACCATTACCACCCAACTGAGTTTACTGTCATTGTTGAAAATCATTTTCGTGATGTACTCCAGCCTGAGCAATTACATTGGATTTCAAACTTTTGAGAGTTGCCTAAAGGTCAAGTATGTAAGATTCAAATAAACGTGTCTCCATTTCTATAGAAATGTGTTCATGATAACCTGAATGTCTGCATCAATTCCAATACCCGAGGAAGAGCCATCTCTATTTACAGGAGTAGCAGGTCCTCTCTACACAGGTTGCCATGTTTTATAATTGCTCATAATGTCCAAACATACAACTTTTGAGTTTCGTCGATAATGCAAGACCTACATGAGTTGAATGGAATAAGAACATAGACAACCTTATCTCAAAACTTTAACCTAGCATCTAAAAACATTATTTTCAAACTTGTAAACATCGTCTTCAGACAAGGAAAAGATCAAATCCAACAAGCATGGCTACCGGACATTTATTTCAAAGTGAATTTTTGAAAACCTGCTCCCTCGTCCAACCTCCCACAGGTCAACGTCTTTATTGACAAGCGATACGGGAGCAATATGTCTTAACCTTCAATAAAATGGGAAGCCTGGGACTCACTGGTCTGCTCTGTCGCCTCGGACGCACTCCATAATATTTCTGCTGGCGTGAAATTGAGTGCAGGTCCCAGCTGTGTCATATCCAACATCTCCGTCCTTCTATCCATCTTCTCTCTCTCTCTCTCTCTCCCTCTCTCATTATCGAATAGAGAAGCAGCTCTACAACACACCGTGGACAGCCTGGTTTAATGTGCAGACTCATGCAGCGAGAGGCTTTAAAGGGCCAACCTCTCTGGCTCTAGAGCAAGTGGAATTGTTGCGACACATAACTGAAAAGAGCCAATATACAGTATATTCAGGCCAGCTGGATTGGTGTTTGCTACCAATGGTCTTTCATCAAAGCCTCAGTATATGTCAATACTGCATCGAGAAGTTTTTGTTTCGCAAAAAAGGTCAACAAAAGAAAGCTTGCTGCCTCCAAAGGGCTTTATGAGGAATCCAATCTTTTACTTTGGACGAGTACCCGATGAGGAATAACAAAGGAGGAAAACAAAGTGGGTCCGTGTCTACAGATGAGCGAGCATCCACTTTTGAAAGAGAATTATGCAACTAAATGGATTCTGTACAAAGATCTCTATCTACATGCTCCATGGTAAGCAAAGTGCACACTGAGTGCATACCTTTCTTCTAGGATCCTTGTAGCATTTCTAAAAAAGCTTAAAACGGGAAAGAAAATATGATTTTCACATGGGAAGCAAATGCAAGTGATTAATGGATGACGAACAGGGAAAATGAAGATATTCAAGAAAGCTTGTGCAGCAGGTTTCTCCGTTTCTAACACTGAGAGTTGCCATAGTTAGTTTTGTACATCTTTGTTCGAGTCGGCCAAGGGGGCGGGACTTAGCGATAGGTCAATTGGGCAAAAAGAGTGGGGCTGTGTCGACAGTTCAAATTATAAACTGAGATTCAGCTGAGATACTGTATTGTGGTCACCCATAAATCCATTCTCTTCTTAATATTTTGGTTTTATACAGGTTAGGGTTAGGGTGTTAAGAGTTCGGGTTCGGGGTTAAGGGTCATCTTTGAAGAGTACAAACTGTTCAGTGGGGCACGCCACAAGCCACAGATCCCAGATGTGCTGGTCTAAATAAGTCTTATATTATTAAAGAGAGGAGAAAAACAATGCCGGCTCTTTGTCCAGATCCGCACTGTGTAAGGAGTTGTGTCTTGGCCCACACTTCTTCCTTCCACCCAGCTCTAAAGGACTGTACTCTAAACCAACCAATCAGCAAAGAAACAGACGAGGGGTGAAAACGCAATCTCGTTAAGCCAAGGGAAGCAAGCAAAATGAAACATGATCATCTGTGAGTCTCCTACCAACTCTGAGGATAATGCCATCTGTCTGCCTTTGGCCATCGTTCAGTCGTCAAGCTAAGCTAAGATGGACGCCGTCTGGCTTCACCCAGTATTTTACAGATCAACCAGAAGGTGAAGTTCACTCCGTGACACTTTATCTTGACACTTTTTGGCACAAAAAAAATATATATATATATATTCTCAAACTTTCAAGAATTTCCATAAACAACAGGGACCATGAACTACTTTTTATACTCAGGGTCTTTCCCACTATTTGAATTGTTTCCATCCAATATGCAACGTCAGCATGTCCTTACACTTGCCACTCTCCCCCACTCTGTATGTATTAGCATATCTTATCAATGTTCTTCAAGCTGAATGTGAGTTCGATGGCATCAAGGTAAACTTTCAACAGTCTTTTATGAGTATATACTGTTCTCTGAATTACAAGTGATGTGTTGCTGTCAAAACAACCTGACTATTTGACTTAGCAATAGCTTGACTCTAATGTAACTCTAGCAGAGCCATTAGGATTCTGTCAGAGGCATTAAATTGCATAGGTGAATTGTTCCATATTAATCCCATGTCAGTAATTTCAATCCCAAGACATAATGAAAGACTGCCACGGGAATGAGAACACGACAGGATTGCATTAACATAAAAAGGCTACGACTGAAAGAGACATCCACATCCATCACACTATTCTAAATGAGTTCTCTCTCCCTTAATAATCAGTATTAGAAACCAAGCCATTTCATTATGTAAATAAATGTAACCATTATCATCCATTCACTGCTGGCACTTGCTATGACAAACACCAGTTAAGAAGTGGCCGATGGGTCGATGCAGCTGATAAATGGCCCTGCTTGCTCCGGCGAAAGGTCAGAGCTCTCATTATTTACAACACTGGATCTCTGTCATGGCTCAGTAACACTGACCTTGCACAGGCCTCGGGTCCCTCCGTCTGTCAATAACTTTGAGTGTAGGGGTCTTCATTTTCATTATACACTTGTGTCCCGCAGGTTCACACACACGCTTTTTTCCCCCCAACATTTTGCCACGCATGTAAACGCACACGCATCACGGAGCGTGTCTCCAACCTGTACCATGACCTTGGTCTAGATTAACAATGGTCCTGGAGGAGGAGACCTCATTTATAAACCCTCTGAGATCCACAGTGTATTTTGGTTGTTTCTCATGAGCCCCGTGAGTCATGCCACAGGGGAATAAATATGACAGAGTGAATTACACTTTCATGATCGGTACAGAGTAATCCAGCCTTATCCTGGTAACTGAAACCAGACTCGACTATTGAGTACAGGGGTTCTCAACTGGTCTGGCTCCGGGACCCATCGTCACCCCTTAAAGGTGCAGTGCGTACGATTTTGGGCATTTTCTAAATATATTACAAAACAATTACATACTGACACTTCCATGAATTTGTAATCCCCGAAATGTTTTATTTTTCCTCCACGACCTGTAAATGAACCCACTGATGTTTATTTACATGAGGAGCAGGTTCTCTCTACAGGGGGCCACCATGTTTTCACAACATGCAACTTTACCTCTAGATGTCACCAAATGTTACACGCTGGACCTTTAATGACGAGCCATGACCCAAATCAAGGAAAATGTTGGTCTCTGTGTCGTACTTGCGTTTCACCTTGGTCAGTTAACACATTTTTAGCATTATTAGCATTAAGGGACATCTTTGCCACCTGCTGTTAAGGAGTGTGAATAGACGGAAGTCTAACGCAAAAAGTCAGCTCTCAGTCAAAGGCCTGTAGGTCCGTGATCCACTTTTGGGTCATGACCCACCAGTTGAGAAGCGCTGATTTAGTGCCAGTATTTGAACACTGTTTGATGACTAAACCCTTTTTATACAGACTTAAATATTTGGACATGGGTCAGTTTGACAGGTCCATCTCACTCATACACTCCTGAACATATACGTAGCTACTGTATGTTCTGTCTTAAGCATATTTCACTATACTGAAACTGTGCTTGTGTATATGGTAAACATTGTGCTATTAAGTACACGGGGGGTCTGAAGTCTTACCCAAAAACACACAGTTAATACCTTGTATTTGGGCAATGCCATATGTATCTCTAACACTGCTAATGCAAAAGGTTAAACAGGGGATAGATAAAAAGGAATTCATCCCGAGTATTCCCAGGGATGTCTGAATGTCTGGTAAACAGGAACATGTATTGTGTTTCAATGCTTTGGTGGCGTAAAAAGATATAAAATACCTGTAAGCAGCTTTAAAGTAGTGATCAAATGACAGACTTGCTGCTAAGCTGGAAATCACTCACTGATCCCCATAAGTGCGGGTACAAAAATTCAAAAAGCCATTCAACTGTCACATATGCTCGACTTTCAGTCGCCAATTACGTCTACTTCCAGACCAATAATGACTGTAATATGTTGGTTGGCGAGATTACTTAAACTAGTCTATGAATACAAAGCATCGGTCAGTCCCAGCATCCCCATTTCATCCCCCGCCTAGAGCTGATGATTTACTATCATGGTAATTTTAGGATTTGTCTAATGATACCGCTGTGACAAGCAATCTACCCTGTCATTACGACCGAGGACCGCACAGTTCACAACGGCCGAAGCTTCAATGTCAAACCCCCTAGGCGTTGTTTTGATTTGGGACAAAACATGTCCTTGATGAGTTATGCCCTGCGGAGGCACCCACTGGATTTATGGGTCCCATCCAGCTGCCCACAACACTGAAAAATGGCAAATCAGCATATAAATGACTGCGTTATTGAGAGCGCTACGGAAAACATCAACCCACAAGTCCATTATATTAATTAGAATCGCCCTCGCCGTGGCAGGCGGTGGCTCCAGTCGCACTGGGGTCGAGTTGTGATAAATGAAAGGCTGGAGTATGAATATAGCCTTGGCCAGTGATATTGCAGAACATGTGAACAACTGCTCCCTTTTGTTTATACCGACCTTGTAATTAATCAGACGGAGGCAGGGATGGAGTATAATGTGTAAAGATATGGGGAGGAGGGTGTGGTGACATGGTTGAGTGGGAATTAAGCCCTCCCCCGGTGACTTCACAGGGAAGCACTGAGCAAACACCAGCATCGTTTACAGTTCTTTTTGAACATGATGTTGATAAAGAGATGTATTATCACAGGGATCAGGGGCTTATCACTTTAAGCCAGGGATTCTTTTCCACTCAGGATCTTGACTTGTTTGTTTGTTCTTACAGTTGGGAGCTACATGACTTGAGCTTGGTGCTAAAGATGCTAGATACCCATTAGCAGTGTGACGAAGCAAGCACCAGAGTGTTACACTAATATGCGGTTGGTGTGACCCTATCTCCTTAATTACATCCTCCCTATTGCTGTCCTTGTTTGGTCGATCAATAAATTGCAGGGATTTCCCTAAACAAAGGGACAATGGCGCCGCACCATCGCACCACAGTTGTAGCCATCGTACCAATGTTCAGATCGATCCGCGCACACAGACACACACACACACACACACACGAGGGGGCTCGTTCACGTGAAGATAGCGCACCAGCAGTGTGAGAGCGTGCGTCAGGAGGTACTGCACGGATCGATCCACACTTACACCCCCTCAATACCACATTCCTTTGCACCTTTGGTACGTCTATAGCTACCAATAAATAAATAAGGGGCATTCTTCTATCTAATTCAATCCTCTGCGGTCGGCCAACTATTTCAATAGAAGAAGAAACCTCCAGTCCCATAGCGCCTTCAGGAAAATAGCTTAAAATGCAAGACTCCCAATTAGACTTAGATATTCAGAAATGTGTGTGTGTATATATATATATATATATATATACACATATATATATATCCTGTATATGCATGTATATACCTGTATTATGTAGGCAGTTACATAATGAAAAAACATTTTTTTTTAAAAACACCTGAAATAAATGCAAAGCATACTCCAGGGCTTTTTTCCATTTTGACTCACCACTTTAAAAATGCATTAACTAACAAGTTCAATATTCAAACGAAAACAAATCAAACAATTTGCATGCGAAATGATTCGGTTTGTTTTGCAGCAATAAAAATTAATGGGATGCTGATACTGCGACCTTCAGAGCCATGATCCTCTTCAGAGGAAATGCAAAAACAAAAACAAATGAAGCAAAAAGAAATAATTAAAATTAAGGACAAACCTGTCTTGTGCTTATTACATTTATAGCTGCTCTTAAACAGCAGCAGCCATTATTCAAAAAAGGCAGCGAACAGAGGGAAGAGATACAAGTTTATATGGCAAACCCACAAGATTTATTTCAGCAAACACAAAAGGATGGCCGAGCTTTATGAGAGAGCCATAATTTACCCAGGGAGAAAATACATTCACACACAATCTGATGCATTACAGGAATTTCTAATCAGCTGTGGCCATTGATGAATATGTAGCTCTCTGGGCGCGGAGAGATTTGATAAACAGCAAGAAAGTGAGTAATGGTGTTGGGGCAGTTAAAGCAAAAATGTCATCTGCTGATTAACTTCGGTGCATCTGATAAAGTTCCCACATCTAAGAGACAAACAGCAGCAGCATCCACTCACTGAACAAATGATCACACTTCATCCACACCCCCATTCAATACATTAGTCTGTGTTGGACGGGATTCAAAAGAGTCGAACGCATCTATTAGGTCCGGTCTTCACAAAATTACACTTTGCAGTACATTAATTATCACCCACCATTTTCATCCACCAACACAATATAAGTCGGGCTGGGTTAATGTTCCAGACTTGAAACAGCTTCCATCCATTGTAACAAAAAAAAGAAAAGAAAAGAAATGGCTCATTTTCACAGTTCAGGTCCTTGGCAGTTGTCACACATTCAAGGCAGTTTGATAACACAAAGCTATAACTACAGCTAATTCTGTTGACTGTGAATATAATTTCAATTCACACAAAATGTGCAGTGTTTAGCACCGTCTCCGGAGAGCAGGGTAAATGGTGAGCAGGCAAGATAAGATATTATCTTATTTGTTTGAATCATGATCGTCAACAAAAGAATGAGCCTTGCAATATTGTATTAAACACAACCTATGGAATCATTCAGACAACATAAAATGGTTAGCTTGGATATTTGACACCCGAGTCAACCTGCTTCCACAAACCCGCGACTAAACTTTGAGCAATAGCCACACAGTGCACCTGCTGTGGAGGTGTGGCCTTTACCAAGCGGCTGAAGAAAGAAGCGTAGCTTGCTCTTACTAACTTTTGCAGAGTGATCATCCTCACCTTTAAGAATTTGGATAGGTTTTAGTTTGCCGTTTGCAAACTGTGACCTCACAGCCTGCACAGTAGCTTGCCGCTCATTAGCTTCACTCCATTCGATTCACTCCTTCAGAGTGGAACCTTAAAGGTGTAGTGTGTAAGATTTGGTGACATCTGGAGGTGAAGTTGCAAGTTGTATCCATCACCTCACCCTCACCCTTCTGAACATGCAGGAGAACCTACGGTAGACTTCAGTTGTCATTAAAAACTCAAAAGATGTTTAGTATGTCCACCCTGAGCTACTGTAAAAACATGGTGGCCCCTGAGGAGAGGACCCGCAATGGACTCATTTAATGGTAATGGAAGAAAAATAACATATTTAGGTGATTATAAATTCATGATAATGTGAGTATGTAATTGTTTGTAACATTTTCGGAAGTGACAAAAATGACCAAAATCTTACACACTGCACATTCAAGATTTGTCAGTTCTAATCAATGGATTCAATGCCATAAAAAGTCATTTTTTTACCAGAAGCTCCTGTATTGATCCAAACATGCACCCAGCTTATATTACACTGTGCACATAAACGCCACATGTTTCAACACTCGACCGTTATAATAACACACCATTGTCCTGAGAGTCGAAACTTTTCTAATATGGAGAGCTGTTTACAATAAAAACTTTATATATCGACAAACTGTCAAGGCTCTGGCTGTGCTCAGCCAATTTACAATTCACTGGTTCGGTGAGTTGAAGAGGCAATGTCAAAGTAACGCTGGCTTTGTCTGTAGCGCGGCCTGAATTATATTCTTATACTTCTGTGAGCTTTTATTTAGCATCTGTGGACGAGTTTCAAATCCCCAAACTGCCCGAGTGTGCTTTCGTCTGTCATCGAATTAATTATACCGGCACTCGCCTTGAATAACAGTCCATCCTAAGAGGGTTGTACAAGTGCAGGCGTCCACGTGTACACAGAATCCTTCTGTGTGTGCGTGTCCACGCACCTATTCTGGTCTAAATGTGTCCGTGGCCATGTGGTGCCCACCCCAGCCAGACAGAGTAATGGAGCAGCCCCATCTGGACCTAACACAAGGGCCAGACTGTTCGACCTGTCAGCAGATGAATGTACTCCTGAGATGGTGTGTGTGTGCGTGTTTGTGTTTGTGTGTTCATTCATGTGTGTGCACGTGTGAGAGCCAGAGACAGAGGCTATGAGTGGTCAGCCAGGAAGAGAGGCTGCACCTGCTTCCGTGAATGTCCAGAGGGAGTAGTTGGAGAAAAGAGAGTGACGCACAGAGGAGAGGAGATGGTGACAGAGATAAATGAAGAAGCACATGGAGGCGGTAGCTTTGTGCGGGGACATGAGGTATTGGAATAAAATCCCAATCTAAATAAAAACATTTTAATGATTCTGTTGCAAAATGGACCATTTTCCAGAGTAATTGGTGGTGGAGGTCAATCGATATTTAAATCAATGTCCATGTAAGCAACCAACCATGGTCCCATCATATCTTTCTGGTTGAGGTAAAATGATCCTTATTGAGCAATTTCTGCTTTTGTTGTTGCCGTGATGGATAAAAACGTAGCAGGAGATGTTCAAGAAAAATGTCTTCATGGTCAAGAGAGATTCCAACCCTTACACAGCCACACACTTTCACACTTTCTCAAATCCAAATCAAGAAATTCATGAAGAGGGCTGGTCAAATCAGTCGGCAATATCAGAACTACTTCTATCTATTCTACTTCTAGAACTACTAATTATGCACAACAAGAGCTCTTGAGGCAGTTCTGGCCCATCAGATCTGCCTGACATGGCTTTTATTTTGAAAAGAAATGGGAATCGTCTGTGAACATTTTACTTTACAGTGCCGTTTGAGAACAGCAGTGTGTGGTCCCTGAATCTGGACAGAGCTTGTGTTTGTTTACAACAGGGAGTGGAAAATAAATGTTCTCTAGGGTAGAATGATCCTAATCTTCTTGGGGGGTTGGGGGGGGGGGGGGGGGGGGGGGGGG